>JAHZMV010002066.1:0-54783 GCA_027743765.1 Coecobrya sp. COE2
GTAGTAGATAGTCATATACTTGGTATCGCCGCTGTCATATTATGGATGTGTATGTATATACATGTAATACGGTTAGGGAGATGATGATGAAAGTGAAACCGTAGGAAAGACCTAGCTACAGCTTGCTTGCTACAATAGCCAAAATTGAAGTACGGTGCAGAACGAGCCTGTTACAACTTTCCTGTATCCCCTCTTTGCTCAATTGTGTAAAAGACAAGAAAATTCTGATTTTCCGTACAGATACAGTGCTGACTTTCACCGTGTTATGTCTGCTGGATCTTGAAAAAAGAAAGTTGAGTTTCAAATTTTTTACTGGATCATTTAAAATTGTAGTCGAAGCCTTGATAACAAATATTCAAATCAGTTTCTTGTGGTGTACGAGCAAGTCAACATTTAAGAGAAATCAATTCAGTTTGAAGGGCTTCGTGTGAGGAAACAGTTGTCGTCGAGTGGTTATCCAATTACCGTTTGTTACAGCGTAAACAAAGGCATACGTGGTCAGTTCATTGGTCTAAAAAATATTGCGTGAATCTGATTTCAGGTAAAAATTGTGCTAATTTGTTGTAATAATTTTCATCAATCTAAAAAGAAACTGTCCATACACACGGTTGGAATGGATGTTCTGGACTGAACCAGGACATTGTAGGCGGTTGGAGAGCTGTGTGCATATTTACAGATAACCCGTGTAAGTACAAAAATATTATCTCTGTGTAAAAATTTGTAGATCCGTTTTGTAGCTGTTTTTGCTTGCATGTACTTTTTACTCATTTCCACACATGTAGATATGTAATTCACAGCATTTTTTATCGCTGTACGTATTCAGTCATGCTTGTTGTTGCTGTACATTGCCTGATTGTGGAGTAAGGTTTGCAGTACAAATTCAAGTGTACGTATATTGATTGACAAATTAATGATATCGGCAATGCATAAAAAATTTGCACTGCAGTAAAATTGACTTTATCCGAGTTCATAAACATAATATAGTAGCATTGCTTTGACATCAATTACTTACAAATAAGCTAGTATTAATTGTGGAACTGATTTTAAACCTATCAAAAAGGGGAATGTTGTTAAAAATGTATAGTTTTTAGAAGGCCATGAGATATAAATAAGAAAAATGATGTAGAGTGGTGAGGCGGTTGCAAGAACCAAAATTCAAATAATTCTTGAATGAGGATATAAATGGAAATTAATATCTTAATTGAATCCTGTTGTAAGACCATACGTTCCATTTGCATCATTTATGCTTTTACATTTCCGATTGTACGTGTACGGTTGTTGTTGAAGCGCAGCCTGAATAAATAGCTTGTGTATCGACATACATCAGACCGGTACACAATTTATGGCGCTTTGGATTCCGAGAATACAAAGTAGAACGGATAGAGAAAATGTGCCTGGGAGTCATGTCTGCCAGATGAATGATCAGAGAGTGGCTTACTTTTCCAGCTAAATTACATATACATGAAATGTTCTTTTAATATATATAGCAGAGTGGAAGAGTCGGAGTAAGATATTAAGCAGAGTGAAAATTTTAGATAAACTCAAAGATGCACGCATATTAATGCCTAGCACCTAGCATACAAAGTCTTCCTTTGTTTTTCAATCCATGATCAGTTCTGCATGGAGAAACCTATAAAATTTATATTTAGATAGGGCGTGTAGGCATGTAAAAGTATTTTTGTTCAATGTTGACCTCACAGAATGCTCGTGGGAGATATTCTGGAAACGATACAGAGGATAAAAATCAGCTATAGAAAATGAGAAACCAGAACCGTGTACACAATCTATATTATAGATTCTATAAGTTGCCTTTGTTCAAATTGAACATTTTTATCGTAAGAAAGCTGGAACACTACTTTTCGGATATGGATTGTTGTTATATTTATTTCGATACATATACATTCATTATTAAACTATTGGTAATTCATGATCCGTTTTTAGAATTTCGATTTACCGAAACCCAAAAACCCTATTCCTGTAGAGAGGAAAGGTGCTATGGAACAGAGACACTCAGAGTAAACTTCATAAAATAAAAATACGACTTTGCCAGCAAAATAAGAGCTCAGCATCTCATACTTTCATCTCAACTCTGCCTGCCAAATCTTACGAAGGAGCTGGGCTGAACTGAATGCTAAGATATTATGCTCGGTCAGCTAGCTCACGGGGAGATATCATAAAATGCTACTCTAGTAAATTATTTACGAAATGCCTTTGTTGATTCTAGAAATTGTACGTCTTGAGACGTTTCATTTATTATTTCAAGCACTTTGCTTTATTTGGAAGAAATGGTTATGTACTACGTAAAGGGGCATGTAGATATTCTCTCCTTGAAATTTAGTAAAATGGTTTACAGGCGAACTTTTCATTTGAGTACTCAATTATAATTTGAATGAAATGCTCAATCTGTGTTCGTATTGAGTCAAGAGTCATACTGCTTTACGCGACAGTAGCATAAAATCGCGACAATAACAAATTGTCCATGAATCTTTTATTGGATTTGTCTGTTCTGAAATCCTTCATCTCTTGAATAGTACAAGCTACTTATATGCTTATGGCAAGAGTAAGAAATTATCAAGTTGCATTTTAAATAGTTCCTTAAATATTCAATGCTACACCCTGTAAAATTGAAAAGGATAATGGTTTTTAAATGTAGTCTTTGTAGACTTTATATTTTAGTTAGTGAGTATGATTATAGTACCGAATTCATTTTAATATAAACAATGACTTTTAGTTACTTTATGCCCACAGTTAATGAATATATAAACTACTTTGAAATTTGAAAATCAGGATTTGAATAGCAACCTACATGTAAAGATTAAAGATGTGCATGACTTTGTCAAAACTAAAATCCAATTTGATTGGACGTGAAGTATTATCTTGCGAAAAAATCCTCATTAAATGGCTCCATCCATGATTAAGTGGGAGGAAGCATAACACAATGACACGCATGAAGAATGGTGTGAACGTGAACATTGGGAGATTTCAGGGTTAAATAGTGTACTGTACATCATGACGAATGGGGCCTATCTATAATACACCATACATTTCATAAATGATTTTTAGTCCATACTTTCATAGATGATATGCGAAGCGGATAAGAAAAGCCTACTACTATACACTCTTTAGGTTTGGAATAAGTGAGTAAAATTCAAAGAATTCTTAGCGTATATATGAATTTTCATTATTACATGAAAATGAATCCTTGCTTTAGTGTCAAATACTTTCTTAACTAAAACTTAATTCCCACATGAAATTGCTTCAAAGGGAAAACCAAACATTTCTCAAGAACATTTTATATTAGGAAAGATTTTGAACATGGCTTTAACTAATTTCTTCTCCTATCAGTCACATCAGCTATATCATCAGTATACATGCGTGCTAAGTGAGCGTGACATTGTCATTAGACAATTTTCTGTATAATGCATGTTGACATTTAATCTTGACATTATGTTTTGTTTTTTGCATATCTAATCTTTAAAACATGGAAGTACTATCTGCTAAATGGTTTCATTATTATCCTTGCCGTTCATGACTTTGCTGCGTAAAGCAAGTTCAATTTTGCTAAAGATTCAAATAAAAATTTATTACTTATATGGATAATGCTGTTTGTGTGAGAGAGAGTACTGATGACAAGCGATTCACGTTAATATAGGCAAATTATGCGTATGAGATACGGTGATGATGGAAGAACCTGCAATATTTTAATACACGTGTAATGAAACATAATTGAGAATTAAGAAAGCAGATTATATGTAGCCAGTAAAATAGTTAATTGCAAGAGTATGCTTACCTATATAAAGTATTAAGATGGCCTAATGTTGTGTTTTTATATATCGTGTCTTTATCTTTACGTATTGTATTTTTAGGTTAGTACACATGCCAATGTGAAACAATATGTATTCTGATCATGTGGTAAATTGCTCAACAGCACTATCAAATTGTTACTCATTATATGCCTTCAATAACAAAAATGATGACTGTCTGTTTGTTACCATCATCAAATACATTTTGCTTCTTTTCATGTATTATGAACAGCAAAGAACACGTTATCTACATTTTATCTTATGCATCATGGAAAGATCATAATGTTGAAGGCGGTTGCGTTGAAGGATAAATTCAATTCGATTTGCGTAAACATCTCAAAATCCGTACAGTTTTACCTACATATTTGCACTTGAGAGTTTTTTAAGCAAGGGGCTCTTAAAAGGCGTCACTTACGGAACGTCATCGTAGTCAGAAATCATGATGAGATATTTTGTTACTGGTATAAAATGTTATAAGAATCATAGGTACTATGTTGTAACTTTACTTTTTCATTCAAAGATCTGTTTTGAAAAGCTGTTCATTGCATAATAGCATGAACTTGAAAGCAGCAAAAAAAAGCTTGCCTGCAATCGGCACCCAGTTCTTTGCTCACTTTTATGCACGGCATAAGAAATTCACTAGGTTTATTCGTGCAAACATAATTTTATTTTAAATGTGAGTTATTTTCTGTGTGCGCACGGAACAATATAGAGCTGGAAAAAAGTATAAAGCCATAAACTCTACAGATTACAAGGAATGCTATGTTTATGATGGTTTTACTTCGCTATGAAAAGTTGGACTTTATGGTATTTTCCCCACCACCACGTGAATTTTTTTTCTGGCAGTCATTTTCAATATCTCAATTACCATAATTTTAATGGTGGCCATGTGGCAACACAACGGAAGGCGTCAGTAGCAAACGGCCTATCTACATATACAGAACTGAAATGGTAAAAAAATTGTGTGAATAAGTAGAACATTTTCATCTATAAAAACAACCCAACAACTCGTTGAAACAAAGATCAAACATTGATACTAATGCTCAAATGAAATGTTGGTTTTTGTATGCAAAAAGTCAACGCAACACTGTTTGCTGCACCGCTGCACAACTGACTGTATGTGAATAACTTTATTTTTCATTTCCGAACGCCTTATGGCAACGCAGAAAATGCTTCGAATCGACTCATCATCACCACCACATTATATGCCTTTCGTTCTAGTAGTCAGTCTGTAGTCAGGCCTGCTGTCATTCCATTTATATAAATATGCTACGTATCTGACAGAACTATCAAGTATTTTCATTGCACAAAACAATACATACTGACGCAGCATCATCAACAACGCTTTACATTTCACTACAATATTCCTAACATTTTGACGCGCTGTTGTTACACAGCTTAAAACAAAAAAGCCACAGAGCTCATCATGATACCTGGCTGCGAGCTATTGCCTAATGTGAAAAGCACATGAGCGTACTGATGATATTCAGCTGTTATTGTGCGTTTTTGAGTTTCAATAGAAGACTCATAATATATTTAGTGAACCCAACAATCACAAAAATATATAAATGTGCCATCATCATAATTTTTATACATTGGAATTCAGCTGTTATTGTGCGTTTTTGAGTTTCAATAGAAGACTCATAATATATTTAGTGAACCCAACAATCACAAAAATATATAAATGTGCCATCATCATCATAATTTTTATACATTGGTAACAAAAATATTGTATTGTGTGTGTGTCTGCCAAACATAACATGTAACACCAAAAGTGGCAAGGAGAACAGAGAGCAACACAACGCGCGAGGGAGCAGGGAGGAAATAAGAGGAGAATAACAGAAAAAATGGAAGATTGCAATATAATGGTCATTACCTCATTGTAACTGCTGCTGTAGCCAGTAATAATATCATCTCTACAAACAAACATGCAAGCTAGAGTTGCTATATAACTCCATTATGATAATAATAATAATAGCCCATTTGGAAAATTCAAGTATGCGTATAAAATGTATATATGCCATCTAAATGTGCTTGCATGCAGTAAAAACGAGTAAAAGACTGTGTTCATGATGAGAGCGTACCTTTTTCATAATAGAATCTACCTACATATCTAACATCATCATACCTTTCTGACTTTTTGTTTTTAACTGCACAATCACTCCTACTCGTCAATGTAGAACATAGCACGCATTGCACATAATATTATATAGCTTTAAAAAATAAGGAAAAATGTATATAAGTATGATGAAGTATATGCATTGTATATTCTTTTTTTTACCTAAACACGCTATTTATCATTGTGTTTATTACATTACGCTTAGTAGCAACACTGATTGTCTACCGTTCTCATTTGTGCATGCTGCTGAGCAAGCGAAATAATCTATTGACTTTGTCTATTCTCATGGTATTTTATTATTGTGTGGAGCAGAAAAGGCAAGTTTCCCGTGGTCAAAGTCAGTCTGAATGACGAAGGAGTTGAAGCTAGAAGAATGTGTGAATCTTCTCAGCGGATCTGCTTCATCAGGGGGTGCATCATCATCGTCAGGAGTCTATCGTCACCCGAAGACGCATCGAAATCAGAATAAGCCAACAAGCTTACTTCCTCCAACAAGCCCTTATGTCAGTGGAGGAAACGCTACTGCTGGCTCCAGTCCTGGCCATCAAACACAAAACTCAACGACGACTTTTGCTGGTCAAAGTCTCATAACATCCACACCTAAAGCCATGATTCGAAGAAATAGCAAGAATGAGCTCAGAGGAGCTCATCAGTGTACAATACGGCTCCTTGATGATTCTGAAATTCTGCAGTGCGAGTTTCAGGTAAATGACTCACCTCATCAACCATTCAAAATTATTTTGTTACTCGTGGTTTGTGTCAGTGCTCTATGTACAAATAATTTTGTTGACATGTCCACCATAAATTGAATATGTGCCTATTAGGATTTTGAAATAACCTGTTGTGTTGTCAGTTTGAATATCGAATTTGAATTTAGTGTACCAAAAGGAATTAGTTAGTATGTTTAAAAGGATCGCGATGATGAAAAACTTGTAGTGTTTTCTTCTATTAAATTGGCAACATCAACTCTGAAATTTTCATGAAAACTTAGTTTAGACATTGCAAACTATGTAAAGTCCATAGAAAGATTTCTCCATTCCATGAAATTTTCAAAAGAAAAACTTACATGGCTGCATGCACTCAAAACTTTTGATCTTGTTTACTTACACGAGCACAAGAGTATCAAATTTTACAGCAAAAACATGCAATTACGTGTGCTACATTTTCTTTACACACAGCATAGAGACGAGAGTGAATACTCATTAGTTAGAGTAGGAAAAGTGGAGTAAATATTAAAAGCGTATCAGTAAGACGAACGTGATTTTCTCATCCAATAAAAAAACTTGACTGATACATCGTCAGTCCGTTTTGAATTAATAATTTTCTTTTTTTGAAATTGAAGCTGTCAGAGCTGTTTTAGCCAATTTTGTGAAAAGTACATTACACACCTCTTTTGCACACAAGTTAATGAATATTTATGGCTTTGCAATATATATGTTGTGATAATAATAACGGTGCTTTGAAGAAAGTAATGATACATATTTAATAAAAACTGTGACTTTGATTTTAGCATCACGACTCGCAAAATAAATACACGTTATGTAGGTATGCAGAATGTAGAAGTGGGTTCAGTTCAGAGTTATGATTTGCATAGCACACCGAGAGATAATATGTTGTGAAGGCAGAGAGTGAAAAGGATATTATCTTCGTCATTCATAAAGCAAGTTTTTTTCTTATTTTCATGAGAATAAAATGCTCTCATGTTCGTGCATATAAAATGTGTACCTATATCAGAGAGCGGAGCATAATGTCAGTTTGCAGTTTTTTGATGCGCGTAATGTCAGCAGTTTCTGCATGATATTTTTACCTATACACTTACAAAAAAAATATAGGGCATTATTATACATGCTCGATATATCTAGCAAAATTGTAGGTGTATTTTTTTTCTTTTCGTTAGGTAGATATTTAAATGGGTAAAATCAAATCAAAATAGAAAATAATATGCAAGTCAAATATTAGTCTGGCAGATAATACACTTTTATAAATGCATAAATGTGAACGTGAAGGAAGTTGTTAGCTGAAAGTAAAAAAATGTATTTTCCATCAATGCTGTTTTTCCAAGCAAATTTAACGATATTTCCTGAAATGCAATGAAATCTAGATAGATTATAAAAAAATCATGGAAAAAGATGATGGGAAAACTAAATTACAAATAACTCTATAATGATTTCAGCCTCATCACAAAGGCCAGTTCATAATGGACTTTGTCTGCCGACAGCTCAACATTGCTGAAAAGGATTACTTTGGGCTTCGTTATGTGGATTCTAATAAGCAAAGGGTAAGTGAATAAACAAGCATATGAGTAAGTTGATTAGGAATATTTTATATAGGGAATTCTGTATAAGAGGGAAGAGTGCCCATTTAGATATCATTATGAAGTGGCAAATCCCAATGAACACCGTTTATGGATGCAATACATATATTATTATTTTATCAGCGTATGTGAAATATTACACTGAACCATGCTATGCAGCATTGAGCGTAATGATATCAGTTTTTGTAAAACAACACCAATCGAAATATATATGCTGCATTTTTTCCCATAATTTGACATTATTTGGGTACTAGTACTCATGTTGCTATTAGTATGTTGGGAAGCAAAATGTGAATTCTTGCTTTTTTATATACCGCTCAAGCTCGAGTGGATATGTGTGCAATGATCGTATTGATTGTAATCAGAGATCAGCTAACCATGAATGAATGCTTCCGTTTTTGTACATTCTTACATTTCGGTTTCCTGTGACTTGCTCACCTCGCCCCACACACCCTTCTCGAACTCAATATTTTATGACTGAAACCAATGAAAATTGTTAACTTTTTACAACAAATAATGAAATACAAATAAGTACAATTATATTTTATTTTTTGCTTTTTTGCTCCCGATTTGGATGAAAGCAGCATTGGCTGGACCTAAGCAAATCGATTATAAAACAACTAAAAGGTATGCAATACTTTTCTAGTTCATGCTTCTAATTGGTAATTATGGTAGTTGAGTAGAGTAGTTATGATCGTAGAATAAAAAACCACACTGTTGGTGAATGTCTTACTTTAGAATGTCATGTATGTCGTCACCACTTATTGGTTGTGATGAACTTTTGATATGATATGTAATGTCGTTATGTATGTACCTAAGTAGCTATTATTAGTCAGCATTTTAGTGGGTAGCATAAATTTCACTGAGTGTTTTATTTTACTATTTCAATCCTCTAAAGAACTGGAATTACATTACAATTGTAAGCGAAATCTCCTATTAGTCATTAGAAAATTATTTGAATTGTGTGGAGGGGAGTAGTAAATGCCAAAGTTTATGTATTAATTTTGTATATGTTACTAAACGCTTATCACAGATATGGCGTACATCGTCTGCTTTCGCTTCAAATTTTATCCAAGTGATCCAATGCTGCTGAAGGAAGAAGTGTCTCGATACCAACTCGTGCTCCAATTGCGAAGAGATATTCTTCATGGGAGGCTGTACTCTACACTCTCTGACATGGCAGCCCTGGCTTCTTTCATCATTCAATGTAAGTTTTTTATTATAAATTTGCCCCCGCCCAAAACCAGATAAGCTGACATGATGCTAATAGACAGTAATGGATCTTTGAATGAATCCATTATTAATCCGATGAAAGAAAATGTGTCCTTTCCACGAACAAAACTTGCATTAATATACTGACTGGGCGAAACGAGTGAAAGAAAGAAGGGCAAGCGAAAAAAAAGTCAACATGACAGAAAAAACCAGGCTATTATTTATTTATTCCAGCAATAACCTTATGTACCATGTCATGCATGCATGACATGTTGTTCGCCAGTCACAACGGATAGACAGAGCAAAATGGAAAATTTTCATTATACTAATGTTTCCTCATTTTATTGACAACCTTTGTATGTTTGTTCTCCCTCTTTTTAGCCGAACTTGGAGATCATGATTCGGAAGTCCATACCGGAAATTACATCTCCGACTATGAGTTGGTTTCTCGTCAGTCCCACGAGCTAGAAGAGAAAGTGATGGAGCTTCATCAAAAGTTAAAAGGTCTTACGCCGTCAGAAGCGGATATTTTGTTCCTTAAAAAGGCTGCTACTCTCGACACTTACGGAATTGACCCTCATCCCGTTAAAGTACGTTAACCAGTATGAAAGTTGATGAAAAAAAGTTTGCTTTCACATTCACACTTTTTTTTGCTTGTTTGCTTACGTGTAGTAATTCTGGAGTGTGTACTTCACTCTGGACTTGGACTATACACAACATAACAACAGGCACATAATAATAATTCCATGAAAGCTTTGTACTTTCCCCATAATCATGAAGAATTCACAAGTAATGAACTTATCAACTTTTTACGCTTCTCGCTACTACCCGTAAAAAAGTTTTCTTTAAGCAACTTTTTTCAAGAGATGACTTGTGCTTCATGCTTTAAATGCTCTCTTTTCATTAAGTACTAATGTGAGCTAAAAGGGAAAATGTTGTTTCATGCACGACCATAATGGAAGAATAAAATGGAGTTATAAAGCTTTTATCGTTGTAACTTTGCCCCCCATGCAGAAAAATAAGTGGATTCTCAAGTACCCAGTTAATAAGATCTGGAAAAGCTTATGATGTATATTTTTTAATTTTCTTCCCGTAGGACCAGCAAGGAGAGCAAGTCTATCTGGGTATAAATCACACTGGCATTAGCACTTTCCAGGGGTCTAGGAAGTCTACTCATTTTAAATGGTCGCAAATAACCAAGCTCAATTACGAGGCCAAAATGTTCATTATTCATCTTTCCATTCCCGAGGATTCTAGGACCAAGGTGAATATCCCATTCCCAAAGCACATTAAAAATTTAAGGATCCAAGTCTAGATAATTTCTTGGAATTATATTCAATTGGCATTGTTTTCTATTCTTTTAGAAAAAGGAAACGGTTGGATTCAAGTGTCAGACATCCAGCTCCTGTAAATACCTGTGGCGGTGTGCAGTAGAACAACGCTTATTCTTTACGTAAGTCGTGAAGATTTTTTACTTATATTTTAAGAATTCATAAAATGTAAATTTACTTCAATATGAAATGCACATGTCATAGAAAGGCATTCCAACATTTTATTAATTACTCAAGGCTGGGCAAAACAAAATCTCATATATACTATTACTCTATTATACTACACTCATAAACATGTCATCCATTTAATTGCATAATTAATATTATTACAATGCATAATAACACGTTTTATTAACAGTAGTTAACAAGGTTGAACTATAAACATTCTCCGCTAATATAACGGCTGTGTACAGCAGCTGTATAGAATAGTCTTATCTCATCATGTGCTTTTTAATGAACATCCTATTTAGGTGGTATGTATGTTTATTTTTATGAATAACAACTTTTAATGCGCACTGCGCATATACAATGGTGCAGCCTCTGATTCTACATATGCCACATAGTACAACATATATACTGATTTGTTTTCGCTGAGATTTTCTCAAAATGAAAAGTACAATTGAAAACAGCTTTCTCTTAAACTTATCAAGTACATAATGTTGTATCAAGAACGTACACTAATATACGTACGGTATGAAGTATCAACTTCTGAAGTAATACAGTGGTAGAAACAACTTTCTTGAACGACACAAAGCTCTCGATAGTTTTGCGACAAGCATGAAATCAGACGTTCCAGTTTCTATATAATATAATATATTTTTGTAAGAATAATCGAGTAGTAGTTTAACAATCATGAATAATATACATAACAGACGGAGTTTGATTAGCTTTTTCCAGTTCTTTCAAGTTTTGATGATGCCATAAGTGGCAATCAATAATACTCTTAAGGTATTATGAATGAATTGAATGAATTTTTTAGTAATATATTTTGTTGATGTCTGAGCCTGAGGTCCCTTTCTGGCAAGTCGTTCTTATACGTGTGGTGTAGGTGTACGTGCGCTTTATACCACAGTACATTTACTGCGTACTATATAATGCACAGTAATATGCATTGCCACGAACGAATTCGTCATAACAGACAACCTATCTCTTTTCTAAATACTACGTATTTTTATCGGACGAAAAAGCCTGTAAGGGCTTAAACGTCTCCTTCTGTAGTAGAAAGGAGATTGCCGTTTTCTTCTATATTAGTATTGCCAAATTTGACGCATTCATAGTACGATGGAGGGGGTTGCTCATAATTAGAGTTGATACTGTCCGTCTCATTGTCTATTCTAATTGAACTCATGTTGTTTGTAGCGTTTGAGTAGTCAGGCGGTAGACTGTGGAGATCGTCCGCAGCTTCTTCGTCGTCATTGTTGTCGTCGTCGTCGTCATCATCATTGGTGTCAATAAGTATGTCATCCTGCGGAGATTCTACTGTAATCTCAGAATTTCGACTAGTGGTCGAAGTCCTATTCACGGTTAAAGCTTGTGGACGAATGCGACGAATTAAGGCGAGTCGCATTTGTTCAGAATTGCAATTGGTGACAACAGCATCAGACGGATTCCCGTCGCTTAGTGCCACCGTCAAAGGAAGATTCGCAAGTAGGCTTAAACCAGAAAGTTGAGTCAGTCCTGTGCTGTACGCATCGCGATATATGTAGGGTTGACAGATGATATCTGCTGTGATGTTTTCGTCTGAAGGAGGAGCTGGCCGTGGCGATAGTGGGTCTGTTCAGAAGGAATGGAAAGAGGTTGCAATAACTTTCCCGTTTGGCCAAAATGAGTTTAGGAGACGAGTGAAAGTAAACAAGTACTTTATAGAGCAAGAGCATTATCGTAAAAAAATCTTACCGTCAGGAAAAAGCATATCGCGAATTAAAATCTTCCGCAATTTGCGTTGTTTACGTCTTAAACAAAATCGAATTGGGCAGGTGTCTTCAATGAACACAGAGATTCGTACGCATAAAAGGAGAAACTGCAAAAAGAGAACAATCTTATTATATGACGGGAGAAATCAATGCTCTCTCGACTTTCGTGTTGCACCACAAAATGTACGTGTAAACATATTATATGGTTTTCCTAAAAGCAACACTTTGAAAAATCAAATTGATGCGTGGTGAAAATGTTAAGCGATCACTTTAGTATGTTATATATATTTATATTATATTCTCCTATGAAGTTTCAGAGTAAGTTTGTAAGTACATATGTGGGTACATATATGTGAGTGCACAACTTACCATAAGAATGAGTATACAGCCAACAACCAGGTACAAAATAAAAGCCACTCCGGGAAGCATGCTTTAGGTCACTTTGACACTTTAACACTGTCGACATTTGAAAAATGCATAAAAATTGTTATTGTAACTGTTATGATTTTGAAATATTATATGTTGTGTTGCTGCAGAAGGAGAAAGAAAAGCTAAGAGTCGAGCAAACTTTTATAATATTTTCTACATAATACTAACAAGTCGTTGAGTGAGGCCATGTGAAAATGGCGCTTACTTGTTTAAGCTACTAAAGAGAGATGAGTAGTCGTACTGGTGGTAGTGGTGTTGGTCTTACTTGGCTGCTTTCTCCACAATGAGCAGTAGAAACTTGGCGGAGCAAATTGTTGTACGTACACCGCGTAGAATGGAGAGTAGAAACAGAAAGAAAATTGCATCGATCGAGCCGAGGTCGTTTCCTTTTCCCATATCACTTTCCATATAACATCACCATCATCATGTCGTAATATACGTGTTAGTTATTATGCATTTCAACAGTGTAATAGTATGAAACAAGTATGTTCGTTCATTATAAATGTGAGGAGGTTATGTTCTTTTGGCAGGACGAAAGGATGTGCATGTACGACAAATATACATATTATAAGTAGAGCTACTTACATTGCCTAATATCCTGTTGACTTTCCTTCATCATGCTTTATCCTACCAACCAAACCGACCGAGCCAAGGTGCTTATAGCGAACAAGGCATGCATGCAAGAACAGAAGAATGTTGTGCCGAGTCGTTAGAGCTGGGAGCTATGTTCTTGAGAATCTGAGAAGAACAGATGAAGCTAACAAAAAGAGAAAGGCTTGCGTAGTAGAGAAAGTCTTTAGATGAACACTAACTTGCTAGAGGACAATTTCTTTGTCCGAAATGAAGAAGGAAAACAGGGCTTCAGTTCATCTTTGCAGAGAGAATGCTTACACTCGTCTTCGTGTCGTCGGCATTATATATAGGCCTATTGTTGATATCGTGCAACATGCTCCGTGCTTTTCTGCTTGCCGAACAGGAATCCTTTTCTGTAATCCATTATTAAAAAGAATATGAGTGTATGTGCCAAGCCAAGATCTTATAAGGTATAATAATCTCCTAAAATGTAATGACATATATAACTTGGTTTTTAATACTAGTTATTATTGCGGAAAGACGACAGAAAGCAATTTGCAAACCAATGATGCATTCATTTATAATAGAGAAAGTGGAGGTGGGTCAACAAATGCGTTTGTGTGGGTGTCAGTTAGGCCAGCTCTCTGTAAGTTTATTTGCGACCTAGATATGAAGGTCAGAAATGACGTTGCAAGGCTTCTTTCCTCCTTTGTCTATTTTCAACATCTTCATTCGAAAGCGATGTACAGTGATGGTCATGTTGGCTCAAGGATTTTATTGTTGCTCAAATCCAGAGATTTTATGTAGATCAGGAATGCTGCGCATGATTGCTATGTGCTATGTGAATGTACAAAATATATATACATGCACCATGCTATAATTCTTGGTTTCATAATTTCTCTATGTTCAACCAATTACCCAGATTGCATGTCAAACTTACCCTATTTTTGGTTAATTTATGGCTCTGTTCCTAATTAAATTGGAAAAATGAAACGCTTTACTCCAGATATAGCAATAATCGAGTTTGCTTTTGTTGTGTCTAATTTGATTTTATAGATGTGGTTGTGCAAGTGACATTCCCAGTTCTGTTCGTGGAGGCGGCATATTTGGTACCAGATTCAGATATTCAGGTCGTGTACAAAAGGAAATTTTGGAGGATCCCGGTCCTCTCCGTGCTTCAGATAGTGTAGTTTCACGAACTCCCCTCACAAGATCCTTGTCACGGAATAAAACAAGAAGTTTACCCCACACACCACTCCAAATTGGTAAGTCTCTATAGGAGAAAGCTCTCCTTAGCATACAGTGGGAAGGAGAAAAAAAATTATTGGTGACCTTCCATCTTTAACATTTACATGTCCCTACAAAGGCTACGGAAGTTTACCTCGATCAAATCACTCCGCCCCGCCACATGAAAGTACGCGGCTGGAAGGAGCAATGGGTACCCTTGGTTCGTCCACATCTCTGCCGTTGTCAACTTTGTCTTCCCCCTACTGTCCGGAGCACACATTGCCACTCTTGGAAACACTCCGAGAGGACTCGCCCCGAGTCGAGGAAAAGGGTAAGAATGAAATCTGCTCGATGTATGGTAAAATGACTATCGTTTGGCTTTCAATGTTTAACAAACATACATACGTACTAATAACGAGTAACCAATAATATTATATACTTCACCCATAATCAACGAAAACGTCACAATGGCACGTATTATATAATTACCTGGTAAATCGTTTGTTCATTCAGTTAAGTACTTGAAAACAACTCGCTGGTATGAAAAATGTTATGAAGTACAATCTATTTTTTACAATAATCATCAACTAAATAGGTATATAACACTTTATACTTTTATCATGCATTTCAATATATTCGGCCAAATCAGAAGAATGATGGTTCGATATTAAAATAGTTGCTATCATTTCAAATACTTTACTATACAAATTAATTTTCTATCCACTTCTGATAATGGCACAAATATATACTCAACTCTAGCTAATCATGTTTTTTCCTCTCTATAAACCACAAATCGCAGCATGGCAAAAAATCTCTATTCGAAAGTAATATACTTCCTGTTTACAATATAATAGCTTGTATCTCTTTTGGACTGTTTTTAATTTCATTAATTAACTATTTAAACGCATGCATGCAATATTTTTCCATTTTCCTTTGATCACTGTTGATTGTTTGTTGTTGTTTGTGTCTCTGTGCTGTGGTGTGAGCATCTACTCTTGATGATTATATATTACACAGGACAGGGTAGTACTGCTACTACAACTACCGGAATGGAACAAGTTTCTAGGAATCTATCAAATGTTCTTGACAAGGCACTGGATGAGCGTGTCGAAAAAGAATTTCTGTCCACTCAGGAAGAAACGCTGACAAGCATTCCTGAGGACCCAGAAACTGAAGCTGAGCTAATTGATGAGCTACCAAATGATGAGTCCAAGTGTGAAGAGTCTGCTCAACTTTCTTCGGCTACTACTACTTCTAACGCTGCTACTAGCAATGCTACTACTCCTACTACTAATGTGGAACAAACTAGACAGACGATCAAAGATTACTTGATAGAAAACCCTTCATACAAACCCAGTGGAAAACTAGCAGTCGGTAATGGCTCAGCCATTTTTGATAACCAACTTAGCACTAAGCCTTCATCTACTCATGATGATGATCGTATTGATGATGATGATGCTAATAATAATAACAATAATGATGAGAAAAAATTACCAAATGGTGGGATCATTCGTGATCGTGAGGATATTACTATTCAAGAAGAGAAAGTTGATGAATTTGAGCGTAAAATAGTTAGCGAGTTTGAAGACGGTGGTAACCGACCTACAACTGAAACCTTGTTGAGTAGCAAAGCAGTTCCCACTCTCGAGAATAATAATATATCGGGTACGTATTCCAAAAACATGAATGATAAATTCGGTCGGTTCATTGATTGCTTTCTCTAACGACCCCAGATAATATCATAAAGTATATATCCTAACCAATCAAACCTGTGTAAATAAACTCTTATATACTTCTATAAATTTCATTTAACTGGGGCTGTGGGTACGGAGGGATGATGCTATTAATATAAGTAAGCCAGTTATACGTTTCGCTGTATAAATGTCATGGGCAAATCTGAAATGACACAGAATATCTAGTACTTTTTTAATTATCTTTTCTCTCTTACTGCTTTTTTCAAAGTAGATATTATTTCTTGGGTTTTGCTGGGCTTTTTCTGCTGTGCTCTCTATATATCTCTGTCGTATTTCATGATTTTTTGTCATATATGAGGTTGCTATCATATTTATTGACGTAGTATCAACATTCTAAAGTAAATATAGGGGAAGTAGAGATGTCATCATTTAAATATTTTTATTATTATTTTGTAATTGCGCGTCCCATACCGATTATCAAAGACGCTGGTGATGGGATGCCGGATTTCATTTACAGTCGTAAATATATAGTTGTGATGATGATAGGTAGCTTTTGCCATGCTATGTACATTTCATAGTAGCTAGATTAGCAGTTTATGTATTGAAAATTGTATGGAATTTATATAAAAAACCATTTTGGAATATGAACATGAAAGTGCTTCGGGTGTTGTAAGCGATATACAAATTATTATTATCCATCCAATTATATTGTTTGGATATCAAATCAAATGAAAGCAGAATGAAAGTAGTGCAATGGTTTGTGTAAATAACAAAAAAAATGTTGCTTGTTGTACAAAAGTAGTAAAAGTAATAGTGACGCATTGATGATGTGTGTATGTAATCTAACTTATTCTTAAATTAATGGAATATATTTTTATGATTCTGTGATATTCCAGCCTTCGTGCCAGTTTATAACACAACTGATGCGTCCGAAGGGGTCTGTCTTTCCAGCGATGAGAAAACGCTCCGAGAAAGCAAGATCGACCAAGTTGCACCGATACCATCATCGACATCCATGTCACAAGCGGCGTATTATGGAAAAAGATCCCACCAACCACCTCAAGGTGCCCTGCTCTCCGTTTGGAAAGTATTTATCGTTTGCTTCATTTGTGTTCTGATAGCCCTCCTCCTAGTTGCTATTTTGGCAATTGAAATTGATGTTGATATTTGCCGGAAAATGAGAAGAATACCAGAAGTTGAGATTTTTCAGTCAGAAGTTTACGATCCACTTAAAAGATTTATACGCGATAAAATTAGAAGTGCTACCAGTAGGATTGTGTAAAAACACGTTTGTTTGTATAAAACAGAGACAAAAAATACTATATATATTTAACTTACTTTTTAAAAGGGTAGATTAATCATGAAATTATTATATTTAAATCCTTGCTCAGTTTTTATCACGCATGTAGATGTGCAACCGTAGATATATATTTTTATCTGATTCTCACTTACTCTTTGTAGTAATTTGGTTTCTCTTCTTCTTTAAATCTTTAACTTCAAATAACTGGCTATAAAATGACTTATTGTACTAAAAAATCACTTATGAAATAATTATTCCTGCCAATAAAAATGACTCTCCGTCTTTCTTTTTGGAATGGTCCATACATGAAACCGCCAAACCATAAAAGGGTACTATAAAATTTGGTAGATGGGAACTGGGAACCGCTTTTAAGGAAAGTTAAAAAATAATCAAAAAATTTACAAAAAAAAAACAAATCAGATAGAAAATGATGTTCATTGGGAAAGAGTCTTGAAAAAGTTGGTTATGGATTCTGTGACTGCGGTAAATAATCTATGTATATCATATTGTTATATAATAATAGGCCAATTTTGTATTGAATAGGGCTAGTGAATTGTCTAGCTACATATAGCTATTAACAAGGGTTAGAAATATTTTTTAATTCTAATTTTCCTGGGTGGCTATTTGTTTAGTTTAGTAAATAATTTCACCGCTTCCTTTAGACAGTTTTTTCGGGATATTGGTTACTTGTAAGTCTATTCGAATGAATAGACTTTGTACAAGAAACTTCACAAACTTGGTCGTATCTTTCAACACGCTGCATAATGATATGAGGATCGTCAAATAATAATGAGTTCTGCTTTCTATCACCACTTATCAAAAGGAATCGTTGAAAAGGGAAATTTAATATGGGTTTCATTTTTCATTCATTTTATACTAATTTTCCAAGTGCATTAATTAATTTACTACAAACTAATTGTTCTATACCGTAGGTGCCTTGTGCCATTACTAGCCATAGATGTAATGGTTATAAAAATTTCATCTATTTTTTTCTGTCCTTGAAGAATTTTTTTAATTATTTCACTAAATGTAATAAAAGCTACTACATATTGCTCATTTAAACCACAATATGCTTTTGCTCGGTTGTATGTATTATATTTTTGTGTCACATGACATATCTGAAAATAATTAATTTAAGTATTAATATTACATCAAATTTAAAATGCACCATCGTAGCAGAACGATGAAAATATAAGGAAATCAAAAGCAGAAATTTTTAACAAAATAATGAAATGCTGCACCGATCTAAACCAAATCTAAATTAACTTACATATTTATGTTATCTGTCCAAATTTTTATACACTTTGGCCAAACAAACTCAAAACTAAAAAAATAACACATTTTATCCCTTCAATAACCAATACAATATCAATCATTCAAAAATGCTGTTGCCAAAAAATGTCAATTTGATGTGTCACTATAATGAAAATAACAGTAAAACTAATATTATGTAATGTACTCTATTTGATGCCTTGTTTTCCAGCTATCGAAGTAAGTCTTTGTTACAAATTTACAAGCATTTTGTAATAATCAATAAACAATAAAACCATTTTTAAGACATTAAGTGGGGTACTATAAATAATTATAGGGTCAAATCAGCTTTAATATATAAGTTTCAAAGTTTCGGTGATTTTTATAACTTGTATGTTTGTCCGTGATGTATATAAACATATTATTCATATTCAGTTTGGGTGGAAAACGGTACAAAGATTATTATGTCCGTTTTCCGGATGACCTTATAAACCTTCATGGTCTTATCGACAAAATTTTTATTTACTCTTATGAAGAATATTATTTTTAAGCCTTATCAAATCAATTAAGATTTTTCAAATATGATTGCTTAGCAATCACATTCAAGCAGTATTATGTTTTTAATTTTAAACCAAATCAGTCACTTAAATCATTGTATACAAAACACTTTCATTTAAGGCAGGTTTAACGGAAAGGATATACCAAAAATTTAGAGGCGTAAACATCAAAGGGTGCTTGTAATACTAGATATATGACAAATGATAAAATTTATTAGAATTACATGTTGATTTCTGAGATTTATAAGTCGCATGATTTCTCTCGCAAATGTTTTATTTTGTATCTTTAGAAGAGATTAAAATTCAAGCGGTTTTTCAACTTATTTTGTTATTTTAAAGACATAAATCCGATCCGTATAAAAGAGAATATTATTTTTATGGTGTACTGTATTATTTCTTTTAGAATTAGCCAAGAAAAATGTAACAATTATAATAAAAAAGTTATGACAAACTAATTGAGTTGTTTGGATGCGCTTGGAATTTACATTTATTATGCATGTGTCTATCGATCATTAACTTGCCAATGCTCATATTGATGAATGATGCAGTCATCAGTCAATGCTTAGCCTCATTGATTTAACGTATTTGAGTTTGATTTCATGAGAATTATATCAATTATCTGAAATTCAAAAGGTGCCGACTTCTAGTCAGGAATAAATCAAGTAATTAACCGAAGAGGATTGTGATGTTCTACCATCTGTAATTTTTATTGCATTCCATGTCGGAGTGTTTTTCATATTGTACATTAACATTTTCTTCTCCATTACGGTATTTGTTGCATTTTCGTTACTCGTATGTAGTACTTACTTACTAGAGTACAGTCATATAGTTAGTTTTAGTTTTCAAAATAAAAGTAAAGGTACAGACAAAATTATAGTACAGATTACAGATGAAATTTCAAACAAGGTAAATATTTTTGATTTATTAAAGGAAAATCATTGCTCATACTCAAGGTATAATTTTATAGTAATTTTAATATATTACGGCAATAAGGATCTCTCATTTTGTTTATAATTTTATTCAGCAAGTTTACATGTATTTTTTTAATTACGGCTATTTTAAAAAGGGAGACACTTGCAAAATTACGTCATTTAACCTGATTAACTGATCAATCGTTGCAAGCAAAACCTGATTTATTTAACTGGATAATTATTATTAAATACATTAATATTACAATGTACATATTAGCACAGCAAAACTGGTCAATATTTCAAGGTTAGTTCGTCTGTACAATGTTTTCTCAATTGAGTAAAACTAATTTAACATTTTTTTGTCATAAAAGTACATACCTATTAACCTACACATACACTGCAGTCCTTGTCACCATAAATCAAATTGTTTTACTTTTTCTACTTTCACTTTCATGTATATAATATTCCTCTATGCACTTTCTCTGGACACTATATACTTCTATATATATTTGATTTTATATACATATTATTATTCTATGAATTATATTCTATTTTATTACAACGAAAATTATAGCAAATTAAATACAAACATTTTTTATTGATCTCTGAAAAAAGTACGCCTATCTATAGTACAATATCCAATAGTATAATCTTTAGTAACTCATACTATACCGAACAGGAACAGTCATTGATTGATGATATATTTTTGGAGTAAGCCTAAACCTATTATATTTACCTATATATACACTATTTACAGTAACAGTTGAGGAAATTGCTGCTACAGTATTGTATACTGACTTTTATAAGCTTCTATGACCTGTACAATGGCGTCAATTGCCTATGTACATACACAAGCTGCGCGTAAATACAGTGGAAAATATAATTTAAGTCTTGTTTGGAATTCAAATAAGGTTTTTTTAAATCAGAATAATTACATACAATTATTCAGTAAGTATTCACTTATTTAGTAGATATAATATTATATAGCAGAAAAAACATTTTTCTTTGAAATCAAACCTCTTGATGAATGGAATTTGTAGGCTTCAATTTAATAATAATTACTGTGCTTTGCGTCACCATCAATGATCGACATTTTTAAAAATGATTTCGAAGCGAATGAATTTCAGCACATTTTTGATCTTGTACTTTTGCCACATGGGGCAGATTGTTGGGGAGGGCATTATTTTTTGTAAAACAAAAAGATTTACATAAATGAGCTTATTACAGTGAAGAATGGTGTTTAAGAGAAGCTTCAAGCAAAAGTGAAAACATGAGGCAAAAACTAATCATGGTGTAAATTGGTACACATTTGCTTGAAGATGAGTCGTCGTCTGGAGATCTCAGTACTGAAAGAAAAAAGATGATTATTATGTTTTAGTATTATGCATTTCAGGAGTCACTTTGTTGAAAAAATTTTGATCACATTATGTGGTAAGTATAGTAAATACATGAGATATGTACCTATGTATTATTGGATTTTACCTGAGTTTGGTGAATGTGACCTAATTGAAGTTTCAGTATGTTGGCTTTCTCGCCGATGACTCGTTCGTGTAGAACTAATCTTAGTTTTGTTTCCTGCTCCATTATTGAGACGTCTGCTACTACCTGCAAATATTTATGGGCATACCAAAGTTTATAAATAAAGCAAAAATGAGTTTATGCCATTCCTCATTTCTTTGTCATTCCAGCCATACCTTTCTCGGAACTAACAGCACTAATGGACGAAGGCAATGTGGTTGCTTTGGCCGCCACCGTTGAGGGAATCAATGCTGGAATATCAAAGACGTGATACGTTCAATGTCAATTCTACTGTCATTTTTTGTCATATAATTTCATAAGTTATATATAAGTTCATTGGTGTCATTTGGTGCTCAGAATTGTCCTTACGATAAAGTTTGATCTGTCCGTCTGTTTCCCCAAGAGAATTTTTTGATAAGCAGACATATGTCCCATAGTCTGAAGCGCTGACTCCTCGAATTGTCAAGCGCATTGTTACTTTGTACGTATTATCCACAAGTATTGGCTCGTACTTTTCTCCTAAAAGAAATTGTACAACATGTCATTTGTAGCATTCTATATTTCTAAAGGTTATTACAATCTATGATTTCTAGTATAGTCAATAGTTGGGTATTCAAACCAACAATGACCAAACATCATCCGTGACAAATACAAATTTAGATGTGGGAAAATTTCCACTCCTTATATAAAACCTAATTTTTCTCGCACAGTTTTCCAGCCTTTGCATTGTTATATTTTTGAGTTGAATAGAAAGCATACAAGACAGTTAAAACGCTCTCGTAAATATAATATTATTGCTTGTTGTATAATCATGGTATAGATAAAAGTGCGTAGGTCTTGGAGAAATTGTTTGCTTTTCTGAATATAGATTGCGCACGTAGCGTAGGTTATGCAACGTGCTCGCATTTTCCACCCCTTCTAGCTACTACGGACTTTGCTAAGCAAGCAAACTCAAAAGTCATGAAACATAACATGGACATAAAGTGATGTGACATGAGTTTTAATATGCTACTGGGGCACAATATAACCCATGAAACGGTATTAAATTGAAAATCATGAAAACTTCTTACGTCGGAAAACTGGAATAATAAAAAATTTACAACTTTCTTTCGCCAAATCTGACTATATACTACTGTACAAATATCATAAACAATCGTTGGGGATTACAAGCCAAACTAACTCACATTGGTGAAAACATTGTGATACTTGATATTTCACTACACAAAGTTTACTACTTTCTCTCCCTCTCCCTGTACAATATGCGTATTTCTCAACAAAACAGCACCATCATCATCAAAAGTCCAATCTTCCAGGAACCAACAGCAAAGTAAGTCAAGTGTATGCATATTTAGGCAGAAACAAAAAAAAATAAGACCAAACCCGCTCATGAGTAACCAAGATTAGTCTCGGTGATTAAGTAACAAAGAGTATCATATTCTTTGCCTTTCCAATTTCCATGATTTCTGCTTACAAAAGGCAGGCCGAGGTTTATATATGCACATATTTATGTACTGGCTATGTATGCAGAGTCATGAAATATTACATAATATGTTTTCCCTTATCTGCAAGAACCCGTACTAACAAACAACCCAAAACAATTTTGCGTTGGTTTTTGTTCAGCAATGAAAAGCAGTGAAGCAAAGATTACAAGATCCCGTTTTGGACTATAAAATAATCAACCAGAACCAAAAGAGATCATATTCACTTGGCGAAAGTTTGAGCACCCACGCACACACGGCATGGTTGGCATATAATCAGGAGAAAGTCATTTCTTTATCGTCATTATGAAATCATAATAAAACTGCATAAAAATAATAATACTACAACACATAATATAACTAATTTGCATACAAAGGAAATATTATATTAACTCCCACTGTACAGCAGCGCATCCCCGTATGCTCAAAACTGTGTGCACACAACTCTTCCACTACTGCCACATAAAAAATATTCTTGATTCCACTGACAGCATTCTTTTATGCTCTCCTCAATGTGCGATATGGATGCAGAAGAAAGAAAAGGAAGGAAGAAAATTGAATATTGAGGAAATGGTAAGATGAGAGGAAAGTATCCGTGACGCAGAAGGAATGAGTTTTTTTCTTTCTTTTTGGCTACTGCTGTATGTTTGTATTAATAAAAGGTAATACAATACACTCTACTACAAGTATTTGACGTAAAATCGTACGTATACTGCGTAAGATATGATAATATATTATATTGTCGTGGTTTCATGTGCTGTGGATGAAGGATAAAGAATATTGAAGAGAGTGAGCAAAAACTGACTTTAGAGACCAAGTTTTCGTCTGACAACCCCTGGCTTTTTCATCGGTTTCTTTTTCGTCAGTTCATACAACACCGCGAAGAAAAGGACGAAATGTTTTGATGTATGGGCGAAAGGGAAAGTAGCTCTTGTCTTCTTGTTAAATGTCATCTTGAACTCGTTTTTTTATTATTCTCTTATGAAGTAATATTTTTTGCCTAGGTCGAGTCGAAACCTATCTTTTTACATAGATTAAGCATACATCATGCAAGCAAGAATAGTAGTTGGAGTGATTCAGCAACAGCGGGAGCTAGTAAAAAAGTTGGGGTGCACTGCATCGTCAGTTACATTGACTTTGAAAAGGAAAAGTCAAAGAATGCGTGGTGTGGTGGTGTATATTGGAAAGGATGGAATATTGGGATTGAGAAAATGCACATTATATTCCATTCATGGTTTTCTCTTTAATATGTTTCACATCAATTTATTTTTGTCACATGGAAAAACTTATAGACTCTGTTTGGTGGCATTGACCACTAAAAGGACTTCTTGCGACTGTACTTGAACATGGTGAAAGTCCTCGGCATGAATGTCAAGCGTTCTTTATGTATATATCAAGCTATAGGAGGATATATGTATATTACGCATTATGCAGACTTGTCTTTTTTGTAATTTCGATTTTTTAGATGTATATCACTTACCGTTGTAACTATCGATAGGTGAGCCATCCACAGCTATATTGTAAGGACAAAAAATGCAGTTAAACATGTGGAGAATGTGCTAGCATAACTAACTAGGGACGACACGACGACATAGAGTATGTCAGTTTATGACTAACATGAGTTACCTGATACAATGATATCTCCATTTAGTTTGGTCCAGTAGTTGATTGATTTTGGATATGCCTCTGAATGGCATTCCAAAACAACATCGTCACCTTCCACCGCACCGATTAATTGGTTCGGAACCCATATCATCGGCGGGACTAATTAGAAACAAGTTTCCGCGATAGATTTTTCATTCCAGTTTCAAAAATAAAAATATTGCGACTCACAGTGCTTGATCTTTATTGTAATAGCAGAAATATGGCATTTGAGGTGTTAGCAAGGTATCACAGTATATCATTCGAATCGTCTCATCAAGGGGAATTCGAATCTTCAACAAGTTTGACCCCATGACCTTTGACCTCGGAGAAATTTCAAATTTTCTAGGGGCAAATTATTTTTTCTCTTTTTTACAACTACCTTCCAGCATGCAATATGAACGTTAAATTTAGCATCTTTTTACAAATCTAAACCTGTTTAGCAAAATCCAGAGGTGTAGACCTCAACCTGAGCTTTCGAACACACTATTACATAGGTGACACAGATAAAGGACTACAGAGATATTCAATTTCAAAGTTCGAAATTTTTTGGGATTTCTCCACTTTAAACTTTAATATCTCGAAACGGATTTGACCAGGTGACCTTAAAATCAATATTTATATGTTACATTTAGCGCTTAATCCGATAAAATTGAAAGATTAAAAAAGATTTACCACGATAAAATTTGAATTTCTCCAGGGTCAAAGGTAATGGGGTAAAACTTTTCTCCTTGATGAAGGGATTCGAATGATATACTGTGGCACCTCCACCGGCACCACAATCATTCCGTTTCTGCTGTTACAATAATGGCCAAGCCATTGCGCGACTTACAGTGAACAATAATGAGTATTCTTCGGCTAACTTTTGGTGGTATTCCATTATTCGCTATACAAAGGTAGGCTCCCATGTGCAGCCGATTCACCTTTGTCAAATTCAATTTCTCCTCATCTACGGTATCCACTAAGGGACAGAAAAAAGTAAGAATTCAATGGACAAGGCATTCCGAATTACACGCATAAAATGAAAAAAAGCAGAAGAATGCACGTCTAAAGAAACGCACGCCAATGTTGATAATCATCAATAAGAGTAGTAGTAGCAGCAAAGTACAAAATATACTTTTCCATCTACCCGTGCACTTGAATGTGTAGTAAGGCATGGTTTTCTGATATACACTCATATTATTATATTATAATCATGATTTTTATGATGACTTCCATGAGCATTCTCAATTATATTCACTGGATGCACTTGTAAGAATTTTTTTCATGCACTTCTTCCATCATCATGATCAACAACTTTTTTATACCCATAAAAATAAAATACTTACATACTTCAGAATTGCATATCTCTCATCCCAAACTTTTCGAACAACATCATCATTTGCAGCACATTGCACTCTTTACATACTTTTTGTGCAATAATGGAATGCACCCATGTCACATTCCTTGAAAGCCATTTCATTCCTTTATACGCTATGCAATTCACTTCTCAAGTCATTTCCAACTTTTCCCGTTTATCTTGAAAATGCAACTCTATTTGTGTATATTATATTAGGACAAAATAGAAAAAACTACCTACATATATACCTACTTGATGTGCAATGCTAAAGCTTTCTATGTTCATCATCAAAACTATAATATAGTCGGAGATAGTGCTTCATTGTCAAATACCCCTACTGATTTTCTAGTAATGTAAAAAAGTATTTTTTTTTGCCTTTTAAGCATATCGTAGCAAGCAGCATGGCATGAAAATACAAACGTACTGCAACCGAGTAATTTTTGTGTACTGAAAACCATTCATTCATTCATAAAATAATTTCATATGACTGTGGTGGTTTTCTCTATTGTGTTGTTGTGAAACGAGAGAAAAGCAGGTGGAATCTCCCCTTTTTATTATTACAACTGTTATCATTGTTCTCATCATTTTATACTGCTATTATTGAATCAACTGTTCTGTTCTCTATTTTTTCTCTCTGTGTTGAAGGCGGGTGGAAGGATGTCCTACAATCATTTCTCACTCAATTTCATTTCCTTTTATCAATTTAGTGTCTCACCATGATCCAAAAAGATATAGGTAAATCTAACCAACCTACCTAGCTTACCTATCAACATTATACCAGTCGTTTGTATTGATATCGTCGCATACAATGCTAAGCTGCTTCGACTATTTTTCCATGAAAAGAGAAAACAAACCCTTTTTCAATGGCTGGAAATATAAACTAGACGGAAAGACAGAAACTGTCACTCGTTCCAGCACCACCACATACCTACCTACTCACATGCTTTGTATAACAAAACGCTATATACCGAAGCGATGTATGCCTCTTGTGGCTTCTCACTTCTTGGTTTACCCCCTACTGATCCTCTTTCTCTTTCCCTTGTTATATTGGATTCTCGACTTGGACTGGCGAAAGAAGAATAACATATTTCCCAACTGCTTCCTACTTGTATCTCTAGTTGTGAAAGTTGGGTTGAATAATATCGGCTTGTAGTGTGATGGTAGGGGCAAAGAAGGAGTGCATGAAGTGTGACTGATATGCTCCTTTCTTGATTCTACACTTTCCTATTTCATAGTAGTGTACGCAGCATGTTGAATAGGGATGAGAGTTGTTATTTTCAACCCCTTTCATTTCCAAACTTTTAATTTGTGAGTTTGTGACTTGTAATTAGGTGAATTGCCTAATGTGAAACATAAAAATCTAAAAATATAATAAAAATAAAACCGCTACAAATTCATAATGAGGCTTTTTGAATTTCTTTTTGTTCTTGTCGGAATCTAAGTGAAAGATCATGTCATGTCTAGATGAGGTTGAATTCTTCAAACTTGTTTTTACGATATTAATCATAATTAATAATATTCGCATCATCTTTACATATAGATTACATGACATAATGTGCATTCATATGGGTTACCTAAATTCTCGCCGTAGGTGATTTTATTTTTGTCTTCACGCTGCCATGTCACAGTGGGTTTCCTGTTCCATAAATATAAAATTAATACAATGTATTCAAGTATGAAGCAATGTAATGTATCGATAAAAGGAGAAAAGTTTCTTACGGAAAACCGGTAACTGCACATTGTAACGTTACATTTGCTCCTTCTCTCACAACCATGTCTGTACTGGTTGGATAATCTAGGATATCAGGTGGAACTGAAATTTGAGAAGAAATGAATCACAACTCAGATTACCTACTGATATATCTCCTACATATTTAATTACATTTTGCGTTAGCAATAATACTGCATCGAACAAGGAAATTAATAATTTATTATGTTCCAGAATCAAATAACTTAATTTTGTTTGCATGAATTTTCACATATTAAATTGGTAATACTAAACAACTCACCAACAACCTGAAGATATCCATTTTGACTCATCATTGGATCTGGAGTTAATCAAGAAAAATATTATCTATGCATGATATACAAACGCGGAAGTAGACATTTTCTGGTGAATGAACGGATAAAAGTCACACACGTGCTTTCTTTACCGAAGTAGTGAAGTACAACCAGAAGAAACAAATTAAGGAAGTTGTAAAACTTGTTTAAATTACAAGATAATTTGTTCTGTGCGTGTCGCATTATAATGTGTATGTGGTATACATAAATCAGCCATTACACCGGGAGACTGTACGCCAGGCTCATTAATCTATCCTCACCATTGCTCATTTTCTCCAACATGTTGGATGACTACATGGTAAAAAAATATATATTTCACGTAGCGCAGCGAGCCGACAAGCCAACCACGTGTTATAATAATAGCCCCGTGTTATTACACAGCTTTTGCTTTCTCTTACACGTCAAATCATAATAATAATATGTAAATGCCGGCAGCTCGACACTCTAAAAATATATCGTGCGTTGTACACCAAGTCGCAACACCTATATTTTTCAAGAGGTAAAGGGTGGAATATTTCTGCGCTCTGTGGTGATGTATGTATAAAATGGTGATATTGAATTCGAATAATAAAATGTATTCATTGCTGCTGGCATTACGATAAAAAAGTTAAGTTGGGTTAAGGATCGGGCTACCTATTTATAAAGGAGTATTGAAGGGAACGGGAGCAGAGCAGAGTATCCGCAGTAAGTCATGTTTTTAGCAGCACAAGTGTATCATAAAAGTCAAGCCCTCTCATCATCCATCCAATCCGACCATCTCCTTCTCTCTACTTAAATGATCAATGGATGCACAATTTAATAATAGTGATATCAATTTATACATAACCGTTTTTAGGGTTTCCCTATGTGATCACGATATGGAGATGATAGTGTGGTAAGTTTTATTAGTTAGAGTTTCATTTGAATTTTTCCTACACATTGGTATCGGGAATATACATACATACCTACATAATACGGTTTGCAGATAGACAGGTCTCTAAATTTAAAAGATTGAATGAGCTCCTTTGACAGCTTAGCTTTTTGCATGGTTTGTTGCTCATCTTTCTCACTCTCTTGAAAATGCTCACTTTCCCCTTCATCTATCCACTACCACCACCACCACTACTAGCTATCCCCTATGGTAAGAGTAAGTAAGTAAAGTAGATATGTAAAATCAACACGAACACCGTTAGTAGTGCTATAAAAGTCACTAATGAATATAAATCTGACTACGGGCACAGATAACAACAGAGTTGGGGCTAATGAAACAGCATATTCAGCGATTAGAGAAAGGATTCCCCAAAGGATTCAAAAATTACCATTTTTACCACTATATGCATTCCTCTTCTCACTTTTCTTCCTACAAAACACTACTTCTCTTGTAGTGGTGGTGTATGTGCAAGACAAACTATATATAATAGTAATAATAAAGGATCCCCTGTTTTTCTCATTATTAAACTACTTTAGAAGCCTCAGTCCGGAATATAAGACTGCACCGCGCTAAAAAATATTTTGTATTATTGCTACTCTCTCTCTCTACTTTTGCTGTGTATGAGTATAAAATAAAGTTGAATACAATAAAGATGAATTCTTGGCTTAAAGTTCTCCGCTGGCTCCTTCTTCCCCCACATAACTTTTTCGACGCGGATGGATGGAAGAGATTCTCGGTAAGGAAAAGAGCGAGTTGTGAGCCTGCTGGGAAAAAGAATAGACTGCGAAAGAAAAGCCACTTATTTTATTCACACTATATAATATGTAGTACAAAAAACTCTTTCCCTCTCTCTCTCTCTCTCGCTCTTCACAAGAAAGTTAGTGAAAGGATGAGGATGTAAAAACTGTCTGAAGAGCATTAGAGTTGGTGTTTTGATTTTCCAAGTTTGCAACTTTCTTCTTCTTTGGTGGTGGAAAGAGTGAGTATACCACTACGTTATTCGAAACAGTTTTGGGAGCAAGGTATGAAATTCTTAGGGAACAGGAGCAGGTATTAGTACATTTGTTATGCATATCTATAAGATATGGGGTGTGTTTCTCGTAAGTTCATACAACCGAATAACACTGCTGATTAATGAATTTAAAAATGATGAAGTGTTGAGCTCTGAGATAAATGATTATGGCTTAACGATTCCTTCATTTGTAGGGAGAACAGAGGGGAAAATTAATGGGAGATACTAGAAAGAAAGGGAACTGCTACACACATTTCCACTTCAATCACACCCAGAAAATTAGAGTTGCTGTTTCAGTTTACCCCGCACCTGGAGAAAACTTCAGAGAGTGTACATGAGGATTTTCAATGGAAATTATTTTTTTTACCTTATAGGAAGCCAGGTTTTCCACGGAACATGAGAGAATAGCTTCACGACCAACCGGCACTGTGACATTTACAACAGGTCCAACAAATCGTGGCATTTCTGAAAAAGCACATAAAAAGAAAACTCACATAAGTGTTTCTTCATCTCCTCTTTCTCTTTATGCCAGTACACGCGAATGGCTACTTATTACGATCATTAACAGATATCCAGCACACCGTATAATTTGAATATAGTTCACATAACTATTTATAAACAAGAGCCATATATCACTCGCGCGGCAGAAGATCATACACATTACTGTACAATGATTACCCGGTAAAGTATAACGAAAACCTTGAAAAAATAACAGTAATAACCCTAATAGCTAGCCAATAAAAAGAAACCAATTTTCAAAACTTCTGAGGAAAAACTCACTCAATTTGGGTGGCTCAAAATTCAAAAGTAAACAAAAATAAGTACTACTACCTCCGCTAGCTCTGAAGTTCCAAAATATATCTGCCACGTTCAAAGAGAAAGAGAGTGGTAATTTTGGAAAGTTTTTATTATTCTAGAGCCTTCTCCATTACAACTTTTTGGACACTATATTAAGCAGTAAAAGAGGGACGGCGGATCTTTATGGCTGTTGACTACCTCCTGATGAGTTATCAGAAATCTGATCTGACACATAAGTAAGAGAGAAAGGAGAGAAAGGACAAATTGCTGAATCGATAATGCAACACTAATAGTTGTGTGGAGGCAGGAATAGTCTATATATAGACGGCATTTTATATGAATGAATAACTTTCCCAACTTGTGTATGTGTGAGTGGAATAGCGGTAGCTGAAAACGAGGAAAGAGTGAGGGAACAGTTTTGTTTGTATAACTACAAATTAGACTTAAGTCGAGATTTGTCTTGACTTGCTTTGCGTGACCACTGACCATTCACATATTCCCCTACACATCACCTTAATATGATGGCAGGTATAGTTACAAATTAATGTACTACGTTTTTCTACTTCTGAGAAAGCTGGAGAAAGTTGGGTAATAAATGTGTACTGTCCACATGTCTATACATAACAAGTAAAGTCTCGGTAGTAAAAGTAAGAGTAAGAGCGATGGTGAGAAGAAATAGTTTAGAGGTCATTTTTAGTTTACCGTAAAGGAAGACCAAAATAATTTTCCTGAGTAGGTGCGTTACGCTAGTTCTACGACTGGGCAGGTCAAATACGACAATTGCTGAAGGGATTGAGGAAAAAAGTTGAAGAAACTTTGGAGGTCGTTTTAGCTTCCGACTCATTTTTTTCAGATTTCTCGTACTGACAATGAGCTAGTTATCAAAGCTAGTAAGAAGAAAGACCACCAAAGTGTGTATGTCACCTAATGTTCGTGTCAAAAGAGCTTCTAATACGGTTTTGGGAACCAGTCTAATAATGAAAAGCATTATACAATATTTCTAAACTTTTTTATTTCCCTTCGATTAGCTTTATTGACGGCTTTATTTTCTCCCCTGTATACTATTACACTACAAGTGGAGAATGAGTACTGGATTTAGTATGGTTGTTCCTCAGCTCAATCTGACAATCATACTGGTTTCTCGCATGACAGATTTTTATCTAGATCCAATAAACAAAACTGACTCTTTTATCGCGTAATAACGTACTCGTCATAGTCATAATTCAAAACTGATTTTTATGACAGATTGAAAATAGCTGAGAACACAAGTGGAGGTAATTCACTCTAAATGGCTCGTTTGTAAGTGCAGTACCAAAGTATACGTACCTACACATATAATCCATTTATCTGGCATAGAGGATGGTTTGGCACGTGCTATTAACAAGACAGATATGTACAGAACCATTGCGCATATTTCTAAGTAGCATAACATTCAGTCAACTTGGTAGTGGTTGTGGTAGTGGTCTCGTGGCAAAGTTCTCTGATGAACGAGAAATGGTAGTGGGGAAATAGTATGACTCCGTGTCCCTGGGTAATTAGTGTCATGCTCGTGTGGCGAGTCGGAAAATTTGATTATGAATGTCATCGTCAACATATTATCGCCGTTTGAGGAAGTGGATATAGAATAATATGAAAGAGTGCTTATTTATAAGCTCAGAGAAAGTGTGATCTCGACCTGCTATCTGGATGACAGTTAAAATTTACTTTAATGGCAGAGTGCAGTGTACGCACATTTATTCATTTCTGCAATTAAGTTGCCTTGAGGTCGTTGAATGCTGAGTCGACAATGAAATGCCCATTATTTTTAAAACAATACCATGAACATACATATGTATATAATGTATAATATTGATTCCAAATTCCGTAATACAAAAATAATGTACCCTATCTAAGCTGCAGTGAACTTTAGAAAACAATTAAAATTTACCCAAGTACTTAGGTTTCAGCCTCCACGAAGATTTTGTAAGCATGGCCCACGAGGCTGAGTAAATTTATTGGTGTTTGCACATCGCTTTACATATATCACTAGACAGAAAATGTTTACATTATTATATGAAGATATATGAAGACTATCCCAAAGAATGCAGGATGGAAAAACAGATAAGAGAAACAGCTAAGAAGAGAAAATATATGAGCCATACAATATACATATTCATAACTGCACGTACACCTATAAAACGTGACTACATTTTTCCATTTCAACATGATGTGTGTATTATGAGGCGACGTGTTGTATCCTTCTCTTTCGTAGGAATGCTGCCGCTTTTGCTATCTTCTACTAAACAATTTTGTACCGCTGCTATACTCCTTTGCAGCTTTAGTTTAGACCATATTTCGCATTTATGTTCCGACTTAACTGACAAACTTGTATTATTATTGAACTTTTGACGAAATAGAGTGAAGACGGTAGAAGGGAGAAACCAGGAGAAAAAATAAGGTTCACTTTTAGTATGAAAACACGAGCAAAGAAAGTTAATACGGGAAATTACTTGAAATCACGACATGCAACCTGAAATACGATGTCTCTTAAAGCCACTCTTTTTACAACTTTTATGATAATCTATACCATTCTGCGCTTGCATATATGTACATATTTCTAACTACAAACTTGGTATACTTATAAAAGTACAGCAATATGTTTATATTAATATACCGAAATTATTTCAACACATTCTGGAAAACAATATTTTTATAAACAAGTCATATTTAACAGGCAATTACACAAAGTGTCGTATTCTCGGAAGGAAGCAAATACATATGTGCATAGTTTGTTATGTTACGTACAGTTCCAAAGGACTAACGAATTTGAAAACAATACACTATTTGAACAAAATTCAACTTAAAAATAAATTAAGCAACATTTGTTTCCCTGAATTGAACATCTTCATGAAACATTCATTTAGTTCATTTATGTGGATTTAGAATTGCAAATTACTTGTGCATAAATATAGAATTGTCACAAAGAAATTGAAGTTGTCATTTATTTGGCGATTCTCATCAAGATAGAATCGTATTACCTGTCATATGCAATAAGACGATAATTGATTTAGTTACAAATACACTGTCAGCTTTTTAGAGGTTAGGAAAAGACCTTGCATTGACAAAGTAATTTACACAAGGCTTCAATCTTATTATCTTACTTTACTTCTAACACAATATTTGCAAAATGTTACCTATTTTTGCACCTTGCAAGTATTTCTGTTTTAATTTGACACATTGATAAAGTCGCATATTATGTTTATCCGTCATGTTGAACTCAATGAACCTTATATAACTTCAACATTCCTCTTACATTCAAATTTGTTATAAAATTGTATAGAAAAAATATATTTTAATATCATACATGTATGGTTTACCCTTTTGGAAATCCCATAAATATATGATTATTCAATGATAAATATGTACACCAATTGCCCATTAAATTTTGTGGTGAAAATGCACTCTCGTTTAATTAATGGTGGAAAGAAACCGTTGATGGAGTAGCGATGAGCCTTTTATTTTACATGGACAGGGTGAACATTGAAATGGACAGGAAGGAAGTGAGTCCGTTGGCAGAATTCCCTTAAGCAGTACCATTGTGCTTTCAGTTGACATTACTCTTTACTAGATCATGAGATCTTTGAATGTGATGCATATACAAGTGAAACATAATGGATGGTATGCTATTGGATAAATATATGCATATATTTTCTTTTATAAAATGGCAAAAAATACTATTGTACATACTTTTTGTGGGATATAATACTAAATGTATATATATTTACGTATATGTTCATACGGTTGATTGAAATGTTTCGTACAAGCAAACAAAGTATATTAGAAACAATCCATTATATTTTTATTCAGTTTCACGAAATGAAAGCATTATACAGCCCGTTCCATCCAGCTGACTGACTGTGGGAAAATGAATGACTGACTGACCACCACCTGATGCATAATTTAGCAGGCATGAAATGAAACTAATGAAAGTAATCTTGTGATACGAGAGAGAGAAAGCAGTAGTGAGTGAGTACTTTGTTTTTACAATTGCTTACGAAACGACCATGTTTATTTATATGTGCTCAGTGAAAGCTTTCACTTCTTTTTTCATCGACTACAACGCCCAAAACTTCACAGCCAAACGATTCACAGCATTACACGTACACATAAACAACTGTGTTGGAATTCGATGCATTTCGAAAGATAAAAGAAGTAGAATATGAAATGAAAACTAGGCTGAACAAGGACAATTTTGAAGGAAAAATCATGCTACACGTGAAAGTAAAATGAGCATCCAGGTGTATTCAAGATTAAATTTGAGCAAGATGAAATCGCCCATCAATAGTGCTAGGAACGACTTTGAGCAATTGTTTAAATATTTAATAAATTGCCAAATCACATTTTCTATTGACTATCTGTAAAATGTATATAGGCACTTTGTAAATCATATTAGGTATTTGATCTCTGTGCGACCTTTATAAACATCCGCGTTTGATCAGTACATGTATATTTATTTGCATACTTAGAAAGAATTTCACCAATAAAATTTTATTTGCATGGGAAGAATATCCTCTGGGAAAGTTTGTCAATGCGGTTTATATTTGTACTTCTGTACACAGGAGTGAGAGCGGATGGCAGTGATGGCTTCGACGTCTCCAGCTGAACAGATTTCTGTTCTGTTCCCACAATTTAATCTTTTTTTGGATTACAATCAAAAGCTTACATTTGTTCATTAATTGTATACATCCTTATAGTTTGTTTAAGTAGCCGACCAAGGCCATTTTAATTCGAATAATCACATCAAGGCATCATCAAGGTTAACCCTGTCGGTTTGTACAAGCATTTAGTATAAATGTATCTTCGAATTTTATTAGTCTTACGATCATAATTATCGAAAGTTATAATATTTTATTCCATCATGTCATTTTTGTAAAATGCACTGTCTACAAAAGTTCATGCAAGGGAAGATGAATGAGGCCAAACAGGTATACTATCCACATTTCTTTTATTTGTTTCGGGATAGCTGAACAACAGCAATAAAATCATCATCGCATATTAAACGACTTGATAATAAAACAGCTTGGTGCATTTAATAAGCGCGTGTTATTCATAAGAGAATGTTTTGTCGATTATCATCTTCATGAATTTTATCCTTTCATTGTTACTGTCATGATGAAAATTTACGATACGACTTGTCTCTGAACTCGCTCATGTATGAAAATGAAATGTCATTGGTTTTTATGATAGCTAAAACTATTATGTCAACTACAAACTGTTCTTTGCACGTTTCGTTTACACCAACTACAACCTATGAAAATAAAGTGAATAGTTGCATGCAATTTAACACACACACACGAAAACTAGCTAAAGTTAAACTGGATTCATGAAAATGTTAATAAACTGTTGAAACATCATACTAATATTACCCGTTTTTGTAGTAACCATCTAACTCTAACTAAACCGTTTTAACATCGAATTTGTTTAGATTTTATTAGGGTGCTAATTGCTCCTGCCTCGCATGTATTTACATTTAAGTTTGTATCTTTATTTTAGGGCTTCCTCTTCCTAGCGTTATGTATATGCAGCCCACACATGTATGTTTTGAATTTAAAGTTTGTCTAATCTCATCCAGCACAAACGAATGTTGTTTTACCATACGTCCATATACTCCTTAAAATGTTTTTACGTAAAATAAAATCAACCAAACCGATTCGTCTTACTTCTTATTAATAAAATTGATTCAGATATTCAGATTGGATAAGGAAAAGAACCATTTTTCCGTTTTCGAAAACATACATTTGTGTATCACTGGGTATTCAGTTCAAAAATAAGCTTGTCAATAAATGTTAACTACAGGTTCATTATAATAGTACCCTTAAAGCAGCATAGACGAAATTCATGCGCCTTTGAAATTTGAATGTAATTATTTTCAGTGGTGAAGACTAAAGAATTTTAAGGAATATTTGCGTCCTCGCCTTTGTTTAGCTGACTTAAAAACTATGTAATTCCAAACAATCCTACAATATAAACACAGTGCATAACCTTAGCACGTGTTATGTGATATTACGCGCTGCGACTTTTCAGTTCATCTTTCAACGCGTTTAACAAACTGGTATTATGTTTGTAGCAACGGACATGCATATAATAATATGCTTTCAGTGTAAAGGAAACTTCCTTTTTTCATATTTGTTTAACGCTGCTAATGCACTGCACATGTATGTATTTGTGCATATGAGGTCCCCAACCTTAGACTTTTGAAAAAGAAAATGTATGCATGCACATGGGAGTAGATACCGTATGTAAAAATACGCATTAGACATTAACAGCTTGTTTTCAGAGAAAAAATAAGGAAAATAAAGTAAAATGAGTGAGCAAGTTACGGGAAGCTTGTCAAGGGTGAGTTATTTCCAGAAGACACGCAAAATACTTGGTTTGTTTGATGTGCTCCTGCCTGCTTTCTACTTATTTCTAGCTTTCTAACTACTCACTATATCATCTACCCCACGCCCGCCTATTTTAGTAAGTAAGTAGGTAACAACTAGTCAACTAATAATATATCATACATGCTTGTGGGTGTATTGCAAAGCAAAAAATGGAAGAAACGTTAGCACAAATCTTTTGTAACTATTGCATAAGGTTACAATGAGTTTTAGTACAACTTAAAGAAATTATTTAGGAGGGAAACACGTCTGCTAAAACTTTGCCAAAGTTATTGTCTTTCCCCTGAGGGAATTTTTATGTGACACGAGATGAGAGGTGATGTATAGTGTGACTTTTTGTTTTGCTTGCCTGCTGACTACCACAATAATACCTACATAGATAGATGCAATGATAAAAGTAGTTATTCCATTTTTACTTTTGTAAACTAATGTGATTGTGATGGTGTTCAGTACAGATAGGTACCCAGGCAGGCAGGGTTGTTCTTCTTTCTGCCGGATATTTACGCAAAGGTGACACGCGTCTTTCTCGTACTCTCTAGTTGGTCTCCCGTCGAGAGAAAGAAAAGCTAAGGTACTTTCTTCCTTTGTTATTTTGTCAGCACATCACAATGTATACGGAAAGAGTTTTGGTATAACGACTGGTTTCCTGAAATACACATACATAGGTACATGTTGGATAGCCTATTGCAACAAAACGATAGGAGAATCAAAAAAGAAAGAAAGAGCACGTCGAGGAGATGAAGTGGTAAATCCAGACCAGATTATCAGTGTGAAATCTTTCACTTTCTTCCGAAACATGATCATTTTTACTTTTTCCCTTTCTAGCAACCACACATACTTGACTTTTATGTGATACACAAAACGACGAGCAATAAGAAAGTTGCATGCAGTTCATGCATGTCACTGCGACACTCTCTTAAAATGCAATAAGCTTTGTGTTTTATGCAAATACAATCGGAAAAATCACGGCGGCATCCTTTCGACAAGAATGTGACCAATTTACATATCTTGCAAGCTCATTTATTACTTCATCCTGCAATAATTTTACGCTGAGCTCATTTTTTGTTCGTCGAGAGGCAGTAAGTTCGTGACATACTTTCTGAGCCTCGTTTTATGAATTTGTCTTCCATATTTATTCATAAAGTACCACTTCATTCGCAAACACTAAGTACGAGTACAAGTTTTGTTATGAGAAAAACTTTCCCCATCCGTGCATTCGTGTAAACAAAAAACGGCGACAGAACTTGCAATAATCCCTGTTTTAGAAGGCCACTATATTACAACCACACACACCCTTTTCAGGCATGACAGTGTGTTTATATATGTACTGGAGATATATTTGGATAGTGTAAAAATCAACACTTTTTAAACGAAAGCTTTCTCCAACCACAAGTTTTGATGTAAGTAGGCTTTATGCATACTTTACTTAGTGTTGTGGGAATAAATTAGGGCATAGTTATTCATTGCGAACTTTTGATGGTACTTGTACACGAAAAATCATCTCATAATATGTTCTTTTCATAGTTTTTGTGTGTTTACGATATGTATTATGTTTTACCACTTGTTCAGAATAGGAAATAGGACTTTATTTTTCAACTTCCCAATTTTCCTCCTAATGTTTACACATGCACTTAGCCGACATGGCCAAGAGAGTTTTTTGTCTGTTTGTCTACCTAGTGCATAAAACCAAGCAGGAAGCAGTAATGGAGCGGACTAAAGTTTTTGGGGATAATAATTCACTTGAACTGGGGCACCAAGATACATTGTAAAAGTTCATACGACTGTATAGCATGTATGTTTTTGGTGAGCAGGTGCAAGAAGCAGATTTGACGGAGAAAACATCCCCTACTTCGACCCTTTTCATCGATACATGAAAATGTGACTATTATTTGTTCTCGTGTAAAATACCGTGTTTAACGGCTTATATATACATTACTCAACAAAGAAAATTTTCATTCTGTGTAGCGGCGGCAGGGATATTTATAGTTTGATATATTGACATTTAACATTACCGCTATTATTATTATTATTATTATAAGCGAAAGTGTGAAGAGAAAATCGTTCACCTCGTGGTGAAACGTAAATATTTGCTTATCTCACGTTTCCTGTTTATTGAGGCAAGATATAACACAATCAGACGACAAATACTTGGGCTATGCGCATATGAAAGATCACGTTCATCCTTTTGGCATTTATGAACAAAAATTGTGGTTAGATTTAGCTCACCTTCCAGAGTGAACAATTAACGATGCTTTCGTAACGTTTAGCACTCTTAGGTGTACAATTTTTGAGTATGTTAGATCATATATGTATTGCTTATACTGCAATAGTCACATAATTTTTATATATACTTTGTCAATTTCAATCTAAGATTTGCTTTGAAATTCAATTTCTTTACTTGAGAATGTTGGCTAAAAATAAAAGGAACAAATTATACAACTTGCTGACATGCGCAAGTGGAAGTTGCATGTTATCCTTTGTTTCTAAAATCTAATTTATTTGTTATTTTTCATTCCAGGCTGCCAAAAACTGGATTGTTTAGTTTACTAGAGATTCTCGTTGACCTTCCACAACCTACACAGTTTGATTATATTCATGGACATAGTTTACTTCAAACAAATTGTGTTTCTGAATGTGTACTTTCTCTTTTCAACTCAATCCCTGCCATTTTCTCTTCTGAAACGTAAAATCAACAAGATGAGATTCTAGCTGATCTGAAGGATTACATGGTTTTATTATTTTATTATCATTTCATTAGTAGTTCCATGTGTCTTTCAAGACACTCGTATATCCTCAAGTCGTTTTCCTTTCTCTTTCCCATGATTTCCTCTACCCACTTGCTCATCAGCAATCCAAAATATATAACAACATTGCACATATATACCTAATATATAGGTAAGGCATGCATAGCACTTAAATACATCATGAAGGAGATGATTATGAGAAATTTGAAGTTTACCGTTCTTGTCTTGTTTCATTTCTTTCCCTTTGTCTATGTAAAGGTTGTTGTCGCGTTGAGAGAAATAGGCACATAGAATAGTTATTATTATGTTTACTTCTCGCCCTCTCCAATGCTAAATCAACTGTGCAAAAGCACAACCGGCAATGATAATGTAGTAAAGGAGAAAAGACGTAAAGGTAATGTGTAGGAGACAAGGAAATTTTCGTAGGCGGTGAAAGAAAGAGAGAAACAAGGTCTCCTTCAGTTTCCTCATCTCATCTTACTCAACAACATGACTGTTGTTTGTCCTTCTACTTGTGTGGCGCTAGTATTACATGCTAAACTTCGAGTTGTTGTGCGACGTGAGTAAATATTTACTTTTGCTTTTTTCACGAGACTAAAAATCTACCGTTTTCACTAAATAACCGGCCACCCTGCAATATCAGTATATCGACATATTATATACAACTTTATGCTTGCCAGGTTCATCCAAGTTTCAACACACATGACACTGTACTTTCTCCATTTCCGCTGCTTTGCCTTCAGCATAGGGAATATTACAGAAAAACATTATTATTACATATTATTAAATGTTTCCCGGTCTTCTCTCCATTTTCCCTATTATTACAAATCACATTGTACGGGTTTGAGTTATAGATCGTACCATTATTGTGCCATAATATGGCTGTTATAGTAAAACCCTTACTGTTATTGCTGCACACAATAGTGCGGTCTTATGAAGTAAAGAGGACATGATGAACCCCTTCAGATGTGGCATTATTGTTTTTCTAATAAGATTTATACAAACAATCTGTTCGACCAAAGGGCTCCGTATTTAGAATTATATGTGAATAGAGAAAATGGACTAAGGATACACGACAAATAGAAAGTAATTTCTTTTCAAAAGCTCTCCAGAATTTCCAATTTCGAATAAAATACAGCAGTAATTGTATACAAACTAGGATGATAATTTATTCTCAAAATATTTGTAGTAAATATTCACAAAAGTGAGCATCGTCGCTTTCTTTAAAATTCACAAAAAAATGAAGACATGAAAAAAACGCGAGAGACAGCTGCATTACAACTACAATAAATTCAGATGGGCAAGTTAATAATACACACACACATCTAGGCAAAAAACCAAGAGAAATATTATTTACACATATAAAGTTCACCATAATGGAGAATCGTATAACGAACTGGCTAGATTTTTCGCCTACGGTCATTGAGCTATCTGGAATGCGACCGAGTAGAAAAGGAATATTATGAACTGTGAAACCGACCGCCATGACAAACTCTCTATCACCCTATCTAACCACCTTTTGCCTTCTCGGCAATGAGTAAACCATCATTTTCTACGTCACTTCCACCACAGAACCGCCACACCGCCACCAAACGCATAACTACCTCTAACCATCGCCCTTGTGATCAAAAGCCATCAAAGAAAACTCCATAAAGATTCACCTTAAAAACCTTACTAACCATATTGCATTATACCCTACCTTTTACGAGAATGAACAAGTGGATAGTCGAAGGAAATGTAATATATGGGCTATGTAGGTTGTTTGTAAGGCACGTACGAACAACGGCGCTAGAAATACGGGTGGTTCGTGTGTGGCGTGTCCTTTTTGTGTTTGTTGAGTTAAACCGTGATTAACTGGTTTAAGGCTCCTTTTTACTATATGACATGGAGGAAACATCCTCAAATAGAGAACCCAGCGTTCTTATATTTGTTGCATAGGTATGTGCCCTATACGTGACTATGAGACAACATATTATCAAGAAAAGAGGGGATGGGATGTGGAAGGGAAATATACAAACACATCCATATCGTTTGACTACTATTCCTACAACCCATCAAATTGTTGAAGCTACGGTCAAGCTTACAACTTTGAACAATATTGTAAAATGGGATAGTAACGGCTTCTCACAACAGTTCTAAAGAATTGGATAGCTGCCATTCTCAGGGAAAATAGTCAACCATCCTATTGGATTCCATTATTGCAAAAACATCCTTTTCACAAAAGGAAGTAGAGAATGTAGACTGGGAAGGCAGCCTAGAGGTATATATTTAGAAAGAAGAGTGTGCGTTCATTTTAACAGGTTAGCTCACTTAACTGTGTGTTGTATGCATCATCATCAATGCACTCACATGTGTGTACGTTGAGTAGATGGAACAACATAATTCTGAAATGGATAGAAAGTAGGCAGACAGGTTGATAACTGCTACGCGGTCGGAGAAGCTTTCTCAACTATTTTTCTTTCTGTGAAAGCTGAATATATATTATTATCACATTATTGCCTATGGAGCTCTTTTTTAATACAGACGAGTTTGTATGCGTATGCAAAAGTAAATGTTGGTAGTAGACATATTGTTGTATGCATAATATGTTTGAGTCGTGTGCTCTTCATTATTCGAAAAGAAAGTAGAAAAGAGATTTGCTGAAAAGATATCTTTTATTTTTCTTTACTTCGCTGCGGATGAAAGCAAACCCATGCCAGTATAAATCTGCTGCACCACTACTGCCGAGAATGTTTTGTGTGTGTTTCGTATTGTAAGAATGAAGAAGTATGTTTTTCTGTAAAATATTTTATTGTCGGTACACACTGCTCTTTTCACACTATTATTATAGCACGCCTTGTTATTATGATGTTAAACTTGAGCGTGCTGGTAGTCACTTTTTCTTCAAGTTGTCGTAAAATACGTCTTGGGTCGGGCATTTTCTTTTCTTATTATCCGGGTTTCCCCACCCTTTTCATATTAATAACAAATAAATATATACTACCTACACGACCGTAGTCAATCCCAGCTTTGGATCACTTTTCAAGTTAATGTAAACTTTATCTGGAATCACCGTGTCAAATAAATGTAATTGGGATGATGCAGGTGTGCGAACCAATGATAGCTCTTCATTCGCTTATAACTGTCTTACATTTAATTTACACAGGTCGGTGATATGGACAAAGTTAAAGTGCATGTGTTAAGTCGGGGAAATACCCAACGTGTTTCGTGTTTTCTTATATTATAAACAACGTTATTAATATCAGAGACACTGCCTTTAAACCACTCATAAGTTTTAGTTTACTGCTAACTACAAGAAAAACTATAAACAGTTCGCATGTTTAAGCAATGCAGATTCGTTTTTATACGTTTTATGCTAGTATGGCATTTATGTATATGAAATATTGGTTCAATCAACTTTCGATTTGACTACTTATAACTCATAACAAGAAACGGTCAGTTATAATTTTATATTTGTCCAAGCACAGTTGCAGTTGAGGTTCAAATGGCTCAGATAAATACAACAAAGTTTGTAATGCAAATAGTAGTAGTCATGTGTAGAAAGTACTAAAAAGCAGAAGGTCTCAAAAAGTAAGCGTTTTGTTTACTGATTATAAGCTATAATATTAAAATTCCAACACTTTTCTCAAATCTGCAATCCTTTCCTTTTGTTCTTTATTTAGCTATTTTGAGCCTTATAAAAGTAGATTCTAAAAAGCAATGGCAATTCCTGTTCATTTTTCTTGTATGACTCTTCCCTGACTTTTGATATTTTTTGTACCCTTAAAATATAGTGCACTATCAACATTTGTGAAAGAACTAGAAAAAGCTGGTAAAAATGGGATTGTTTTCTATACTTGCATCGAGGGCATCTTTTGTTGGCTATACTTTCGAGGCCATATCCTTTACTATACATGTTATATATTCCTTGCTTTCTTCCCCCGTGTTACCGGTTCACTTTCTCCTGGCTCTAAGCCAACTTATGTATATGAGCGTAGTAGATACATGTGTTTATTATGTAACTATTGACTCATCGTCATCAACCTCATGAATAGTTTTCTATGTGTTTTCTCCAAAATCTACAAGCTATTCCACTCTCTTAACGTACCATCACCACCTTCACACAGTTCCTCTCCACTACTTTCGCTGGTCCTCCTCTTACTCTACTCCACTGGCTACCACCGCAGTGTAATGGAGCTCATTTACAAACTTGGTAATCCTCTAATATCCCCGCAATTTACACTCCTTTTCTACTTTGCCTTTCTTCTCTTTTCTTCCTCACATCTTCAGCTCATCACCCAAAACACACAAACACCACTATATTATGTATCTCTAAGACTATAACTACTACGACCATATTATTATAAAAACTTATCACTGATGGCGAGTGAGAGCGTCGAGTATTATTGTACTTTTGGCTATTTTCATGCGGTATACACGCACATATTATTAAAGAATACGCGTATTATGGATGCTATTCCGAGTTAATAAAGGGCTTTGAAAACTCCTTTTATGCTTGTACTTTTGATGTTGATGCCCAGACCTTAATATAAGCGTTTTACGTGGATATAACTTTGGTAAAGGCCACTGATACACACAAGACCAGTGAAAAATAAACCTAGATTGCTTGTTGTGTGCATGTGTGTTCTAGCTGCTAGGAAAACGGATTTCTTGTTTAGGTACATATTATTGAACAACGAAAAAGGTATAAAGGTTCTGTGCTCTTTTCTTCAAAGTAGATTTCTGCCCCGTATTGCTCACTTTAGAAAACACATTACAGCACAGAGTAGAAACAAAACAGGGTAATATGTTTGTATGCTTTCTTTATTCCTCCCTTTCTTCTTATGGAAAAGTTCGTTTATCTAGCTCTTGCAAAATTAGTTTTGCCCCTGGCTTGGCTTAAAATCCGATTTGTTTCGTCCCCCCAAATGAATGAGACATATACAGAGAATGACGATACGAACAAGTTTATACATACCATCATGTGTATGTATAAAGTGAGTAAGTACTCTTCTAATTGAGTTCGCTGCTATTTTGTTTCTAGCTCTCTCTATATATCTATAAGACACCGGCTTAGACGGAAAGTGGAGGTGGAAGCAGAGGGCAAGGTTGGGTTTTATATTGGAATAGGAGAAAACAGAAAAGTGAAAGCAGTGTAGAAGATACATTGTATGTATACATATATATAGGGTGCAAATATGTGTATATAATCTACATACATATTTACAGGAAAGAATGTACATCCACAAGACATCGCACAAAAAAGCGTTGACTGCGAAATATAGAGCGAATAAGTATTTACAACACAAAACAGATGAACTTTCTAAATAAACAGCCTTGTCACAACGAGAGAAGCTTTCGTGAGTAGTTTTCTTGTTGTGAAAGGAAAAGAAAAACGTGCATGAGCTTTAATAGCAAACATCCACACAAATAATGTATGCAATACTGGTGGGAAATGCAGCTTAACGAATGTTGTTGAGGTAGTTAATGGAATGACAGGATTAGTGAAGAACAACATGGGAGAAAGGGAAAAAACTGCTAAGCTGGAATAAATTAAGGGAAAAATAGCTTGAACTTACTTAATAAAAAGTGGTAGAATATGGTGGCATAGTGTATGTAGCAGTAGCACAAACAACTTTCCGAGAGAGACAGAGAGCATTTCTTAATATGGGACCGTTGAATGATAAAAATGGCATGTAATTTGGATTTGTTTCGGCTCATTATTTAAAGACATATGCGAATGGGTTTCACTTTATTACCTGAAATTATACACATGTATTATAACGTCGTACGTAAACACATTTTTACCTACTTGTATGAGTATTTTTAAAACTAGAACAGAAAAAGTGCTGTATCACCATGTGGCACATGTGTATATATAATTCAGCAATACGGATGTAGAATTTTATAACTTGATGTGTATAATTAAGAAGTAAAAGTTTTTTGCGAAAGAAAACACTCTTTATTATTCATGACAGGGATATATGCTCCATTTAAGACGGTTTAAGAAAATGGACGGGAACAACACCAGCCATTAACGAGACCCAACCAGTTAACAAATAACTGCAAACTTTTATAACCTAGAAAATCATACCTACAGAGTTTTTAACACTCAGTTGTCGATGCATATGTTGGAAACACAGTTTAATTCATCCTTAAGTCCGTAGATTCATTTTGACATAAAAACGACAACAAGGCTTAGTTTGTAATGACACTCACTACCAAAACTATCATTTCTCCTGGTCTGGCAACACAAGTTTACGATCTTCCTAATCCAGAAACTAATCGTTGTCTTTGCCAAATATTACTATAAATACTTACTGTCAAATGTACAATGGCTGCCAGTTTGATGAATTTTAATGCAACGGTTACTCCGTTGGATAAGGAATAAAATATGGAAAGAAATATGGTATATTATGTGGCTTTAATTTTCCCGACAAAGATTATAATGGTAAAAGTTTTGTCGTAATCTAAAAATCTTTCTATAATCTTAGACCATTACAAGAAAATATGCATTTGTGTGCCTGTCATAATCAGGGTTGGAATTAAGTCCAAGGGATCCTTATCTGGGATTACAAAACTTTGTCAGCGATCATGCCACCGACACTGAATAAATCAAGATAAAAATACATTCATGGTTAGTTAGACACTGAAAATATTATAAAATATTCCTTGCGGTAATGCATTGCAAAGACGAAAAGTTTTTGCTTGCTTTGAATAAAATTAGAATATCATTCGAAACACGATGTGTGTACCTACACGTACATCACTTATATAATGATGAGCGGAGAAACAACAAACGGTACAAACTTTTTAGAGCATTCAGTTCATAGGTAAAAATGGTAATTTTAGCCACATTCCAAACTATATTTCAATAATACCGTTATAAAAATAATATATTGATTTGCGACTACATTGATAAAATACATCTAGATGTCGTTTCGATACTTGAGGAATGTCAGTGTGACAAAGACAATTTTATTTTTAGCTTTCAGGATTAAATGAGAAAAATCTGTGCATCTCACCGTAATGTATCTATTGATTTCGAAGGGAATCAACTTGTCAGGGAATACATACATACCCACGTCACCCATATACATACGTCCGTTGCGAAGTGCATTCAGGAGTTGATTCACACTAAATTGTTTATAATCGACGAGAAAAAGGAATCGTAGATAAGAATCTGGCATTTTTACTTAGTTTTTTGTTTCCTCCTATGAATCTTTTAGCTCCATCAAACCTTTTGGATTCCCTCACGGCACAATATGTTACCAAAAAAGACGATAATATTATTGGGTTATATCCCAAACACATTCACAAAGTTGTCTTGAAAGAACAACCCCCTACCTAAAAAAGTAGGAAAAAGTGAAACAGTTGAAGAGATAGATGTGCGTCTTAAAAAAGATGAAACGAGAGGGGTGTTGCACTTCATGTAGTTAACCATGAGGAAAAAAGGAGCGTTGAAGGGAAAGACAATCTGATCCTATTCTTTTCCTTGCTTGTGTGAACGGAATTTAATTATCTCTCAAGAGTGCGTTTAGCCAGCCAAAAAATCGTTGCATTACACTTACAGATAGTTGCACTCACTTTCTCTCTATATACTCCTGTATCCTGTATACCTTTGTCGTAGAGAGAAAAAATACAAGTGTTGTATAGCGTTTCCAGTTCCGTTACTCTGTTATTATAACTTTCTTTCACTAAACATCCGACGTCCCATTCTAAACTACTTCCAATCCTATTCCTTAAAGTTGACAGAAAAACACGAATTCCGCTGTAGTAAAAATATGTGGACAAGGCAGCAACGGAATTGTCATAACACACACCATATTAAAGAAACGGCTGTGCATTATGTAACAACAGACAACGTACATTATGCAACTTACACCAAATTTGAGTAATTTAAAAGTGTATTTTTGGCTGAGAAAGAAGCAATGTTTAAAAATAAAGCGTTATTTTTACATCTAAAGAAACACACTGACAACGACCTATATCAACACTAGCGAACATAATCCTCTGACTTGACTTCCTGTCTCCAACATGTTACTACCAATAAGTACTCCGACCAGGCTATATATAGTTCCACTTATAGTATTCTTGTATACTACTTATATAAAGCGGAAACAAAAATATGTTTCCTTCTTCTCTTTGTTTCACTTCCGTAGTCGTTAGCTTTTGCGTGGCAGTTAAAATATTATANTTTACATCTAAAGAAACACACTGACAACGACCTATATCAACACTAGCGAACATAATCCTCTGACTTGACTTCCTGTCTCCAACATGTTACTACCAATAAGTACTCCGACCATAGTACCAATATATAGTTCCACTTATAGTATTCTTGTACTTATATAAAGCGGCAACAAAAATATGTTTCCTTCTTCTCTTTGTTTCACTTCCGTAGTCGTTAGCTTTTGCGTGGCAGTTAAAATATTATAGAGATGTTTCTTTCCTGTTCTTTTTATAACTTATTTCATTATGGGCCAATTTAACAAAGTTTTCTTAAGAAGCTTCCTCGTCTTGTAATAACCAACTCGAGTGTGTCTCCTTCCACTCCTCCTGTGTCTATTCACTTAAAGATTTTCTTTCTCTTTGCCACTTGGAGAAAACTACTTTTCTCCACGTTTTAGGGGTGCCTCTTAAAGAAAGCGTGTAGCCGTGTAGCGGCAGCCCTTTTTTGCGTGTACGCTTAAGCACTTTTAAGTGTTTCGTTGCACTTCTTTATGAACTACTTTTTTTCTCTGGTAAATGGTTGTTGTGGCTCACGCATGTTTTTGAGACGACCGTATTTAATTTTCGTTTAAAAATTTTCTATCTCTGGAGGTTCAACGCTTTAAAGAAAGTATCAATCGTTTTGTCTACATTCAAGTGAACTGACGCAGGATTTCACAACAAAGTGACAGACTTCAGTTATAACTTTTCTCCACGTTTTAGGGGTGCCTCTTAAAGAAAGCGTGTAGCGGCAGCCCTTTTTTGCGTGTACGCTTAAGCACTTTTAAGTGTTTCGTTGCACTTCTTTATGAACTACTTTTTTTCTCTGGTGAATGGTTGTTGTGGCTCACGCATGTTTTTGAGACGACCGTATTTAATTTTCGTTTAAAAATTGTCTATCTGTGAAGGTTCAAAGCTTGAAAGAAAGTATCAATCGTTTTGTCTACATTCAAGTGAACTGACGCAGGATTTCACAACAAAGTGACAGACTTCAGTTATACCCTTTGTTTAATCAACCTAATTAATAAATGCGTACAAGTACGTAAGAGTACATTATAAAACTTAAACTTTTGACATCTAAACTTGAATATTTTTTGTTCAGTAACGAACTTTGAAATACAAGATATACTCTGAGACATGACTGTATCGAATTTCCTTACTCACAATTTGACAATGCATTCAATTACACGTCTCCCTGTTATTCTATTATTATAACTCTTATGCGTCAAGTGTTGTACGTGTGCATTCAACACGGTAATTTCATCAAAGCGTTTCCTCCTACTCCTACGTTCCCAGTAAACAAATAGCCTTTGTTTTCGCAGACAGCTCAAAAGTCTGTAAAGAATATTATATGAGGTCAAACTGTTGAACTTGAAGTGACTATATGTTAATCATGCACCTCAAGGCAGTTTCTTGAATGCCGAGGGAATTGGCGGGTGAAAGGAGTACATATTTTATTTCATCTGCAACTGCATGCCTTTACTTTTAATGTATGCAATGAGCAAGAAAATGGAGGGGTTCCTTGTGGAAGCGTTTGTTGAGTAATGAGAAATAATTACTCTCTGTACAATGCAGACAGTTCTGACTTGACTGTCGACAGAGAATGTTCCTTTCTTCCTTGTGTGTTTAGGAGAACAGCGATAAGAATCGCAGATAGGGGGAAATAAAACATGCATTCAACTAAAACGATGCTTATGGAAAATGACGACAATGCAGCATAATATGCAGACCTTTTGTTTATAAGAAGACGAAAAACTGGGATAAAAGCTGCTATTTCCGGAAATTAAGAATGCCTTACAATACAATAATATTCTTAGGAACAATAATAAGTACATACATATAGTATACCCGTATAATTTTCTTAAAAACGACAACATACTTTAAATCTTTATTACAAACCAGACGAGATATATGATCCTTCCTACTATTTAGTAAGTATTGCTGACCAAGAAGATCTTCTTCTAAAATATTCTCTGTTGCACCAAAGTCGCATCCTTAATGCACGAAAATGACGACAATGCAGCATAATATGCAGACCTTTTGTTTATAAGAAGACGAAAAACTGGGATAAAAGCTGCTATTTCCGGAAATTAAGAATGCCTTATACAATACAATAATATTCGTAGGAACAGTAATAAGTGTATACATACTGTACCCGTATAATTTTCTTAAAAACGACAACGTACTTTAAATCTTTATTACAAAACAGACGAGATATATGGTCCTTCCTACTATTTAGTAAGTATTGCTGACCAAGAAGATCTTCTTCTAAAATATTCTCTGTTGCACCAAAGTCGCATCCTTAATGCACGAAAAAAACAACTGCACTTTTTCATGCCCACTGAGCAATAATTTACTTTTCCGTTTTTCTAAATCAAATCCAAAGCTACCAAATCTTCTGTAAATTAATCGAAGAATACCCTCGTACATCTTCAAGGATAAACGAGGAGTACGGAAGTTCGGGAAGGATCAAGGAAGAGAGTAAGTACAAGGGGGACAAAAGGTTGGTCGGGTTTGGCATGGTCAAACTAGCCTGTCCGTTGTGAATTAGTGGATCGAATCCTCCCCTCACCGACCACCATCAGTATTGCAGCTCTGCCTCGAGTAATATTGAATGAATGCATTTGTGGCAGATATTTATCACATCATTTATTGGTAATCCAGCCGGAGAAAAGAAAAATGTACGATTTCGATAAATATGAAATGACAAGTTTTACGACAGAGTAAACCTCAGTTGATTGCAATAATGGCAAAAATATGTTGTAGAACTGAATGTTTGTTCTATTGCATATGCGTTTCATTTAAAATTATTGGTATACATTGGAAATAGATGGTTGTGCATGGTATGTTATGTTCTCAATAATGTGGGTGTGAAAATCTATGGAACGGTAACGGATACACAAGAGTACTTTCTGAGCAGTTTTGTACTGATGAAGCTTGCTTTCTTTTTATTTTGAGACCTATCACATTTTATATATTGCATCGGAAAATGGGGGGCTATTGTTATGTTTTAATGAATACTGATTAATTCAAGTGAATTAATGTGTATCTAGGTCAATAAATAATTTGTGCCATAACTAATATTATGCAGTGGTAATATTCCAAGGAATGGAGAACTCCAAATAGGAAATTCCAGTGTTTTAACTTTCTTGTGTATTTACAGTATACCAAGCTGCCTAAAACTGAAATTCAAAAGCTACAGAAACAACTATTATTTTTATTTTACTGCTTTTTACATCATTATTACATTCTACGAAATTGTCACGCGAAGGAAAATGTACGGTCACGAAGGGAAAGACGAGCAACAACATTATCGTTGTGCTCATCAAGGTTTTCCATCTTACTTAGCGTTAAGGGAATGAAATTCATCCTAATTCGCTTCCACATCGACTTTTTCCTGGCATTTTTGTGTGTGGCCCGGATAACTTTCATCCTGCCTGTCTGTATATACACAACACAACACGCAAAACATCGCATCCATCCAAAAAGCCAGGGCGAGTAGTCAATACTCCAGGCCCAACTCCTCTTACAACCTTGATCTCATACCATACCGCAAAAGCAACCCCCAAATCCAGTATACCTACTTGCTTTCTCAGACGAGGGGTGATAGATGCTCCGTTTATCTACAAAAAATGCCCACAATAAAAGAACGTATAATATAAATGTAAGTAGGTATATACATTTGTACAGCACGCAATGGAAGTCACAGTATAATATCTGAGCAGCAGCACCCTTCAACTTCTGCCTGCCTGTCGTATAACTTGGAAGAATTCCTTTGGGTCCTGTCCCCTTTTCCACTTCGTCATGCCCTAAGAATGTAATCCAGCTGGATTTTGGTTTTTCTAAAACTTTTTAACTTTCAATCTCCGCCGCACTCCATAAAACGAACGCTTTTCTTTTCTACTTCTCTATTTAATGTGGCAGTGCGGAGTTGCTCCTAGTATAATTTAATATCATAAAGAAAAGAAAAAAATATCAAGCAAAACGGAATAGCATGAATGGAAAACAATGATGATGATGACCTTTTCTAATCTTTGTTAACTTTTCTACGCACACTGACATCGTCTTTGGACAGAGACAATGCCACCAAAGTAGAAAATACTAAAGTAATGACGTCATATGTGTTTCTGTTTAAATGACACATTTTGTTTGTCTTTTTCATTCTCAACAACACTGCCACATATTATATTATTGCAACCTATCCCTCCGCTCATCATAAAGTGATAATGATCCCGTGGTGGATTCATTATTTTATTATGATGACTGGTGGTATAGGAGAGATGATTCACATTCAAGAAAAAAGTGCAAACCTCATCCTTCTCTTTAAGCATTGAACATCCAAAAACATGGAATGATAGAAGAAAGTACAGTAAAAGCCCATGAATAAAATATACCGATCCCATTTCTGTCATTCATTTACTTTTATTTGATTTGTCCATTATTGTTTACTTGCGGTTCTTCTTTTTCTCTGTTTTCTCTCAATGATGACATCATCGTTCCCGAGGAGTGTAGCTTCATGGTATATGTAAGCTTGCTTATTGTAATTTCACCGCAGTGACTTTCGAACAAGCAACTTTTCAATACAGCAGCGACCATACCACTTACTCCATTTGTAGGCGAACCGCTAGCTGTCTAGGCTCAATTCTTAAATGTAGATTGATGCAGCCCTCGTGATTTTTAGGTGATAAGTCATTCCCAAAAATATTACTATTGACAGACCCTTTAAAGGAAGATTTTTCTTCACGTAAATGCAGACCAAAGAATAGCAGTTGTGTATATCTAGTATTCTAACCGTATTTTATTTAATGAATATAAGTACCTAGATACGTACCTACATATATTTTGAATATTACATGGAAAGAAAGGGGTTTGAAAATCCAGAAGGTGCATAGAAAACGAAAATGTTTCGCGTGCAGCCTGAAATTTGTAAAAAGCGAGACTAGTCGTGTGAGCCAGGAAAGCAAAAAGAATTCACAAAACCTTCAAAATTTACTAGCAAATTTTATTGGTTAAAGGTAGTGGAGGCACACAAGACTTTGAGTACCATTGATCCTTACAGCTTTTATAGGTCCTCAATTCCACATAGAAATTCATACACTTTGATCCACTGCTTGAATAATTGTGTAAACCTTTCAAGGAAAATGTATAAGAAGAGAAGTAGGTGAGGGCTGAAAAATTTATTGGATGTGTGTATGTATGTAGGTATGTATACAATATCATACAGATTTCGACTTTTAAGAATGATACTTTGGGCAAAATGAATATATTCTAATCCGTTGTTGCATATTGCGCTACCTTTCGCGGTAGGTTTACGGTTTTTTCTTCAGTCTGAAAGAGTAATATAAATTTGATGGATAAAACTTTTCTTAGTCAGAAAATGATGGCTTATTTTGAAGGGAAAATGTTTCTTTTTGGTAGTAAAAGGGGCATACGTTTACGGTATTTGGTATCAATATCAATATAGAGGGTATTCATGAAATATTCCTTTGCCCTTTCAGTCCCTTGAGATCTCATTTAGGCCTTTGGATTTTCATGTTTCACTTTCCCCCTAAAGTCTTCAATCTGGTGTAAACTTATAGTTTCTTGTTTATAGTTCATATAATCCAGTATAGGGTTCATTTGAAGTGAGGATCGTTAGTCTTGTGGTTTGCATTCAAAGCTGAAGAATAAAATCTCACCATCTCTACTAAACGAAATATCAATTTTGTGAGCACTACTAAAATTGTGTTAGTTATTTTTGTAATACCTATAGACTATAAATGATCTCATATACAGAGAGACTGTAAAGAAACCAAACACTCAACCGGATAAAGTTCACTGACACATACAACAGCAGTACATATATACATAACTATGTACATAGGTATATGCAATAACCTGACAAGCTCATACTTTTTTCGCCTTTCACTGCAGTTGGATTGATGATTTAGCTTTTGTTACAAGACAGGAAGATGATTAAATAGAAAGGGAAGGATGCACCCTGCTACTTAACAATATTCAAGTGTAATCTTGGTAAGTAGAAGAAATTCCCCGAAAGAT
>JAHZMV010002067.1:0-10194 GCA_027743765.1 Coecobrya sp. COE2
TGCCATCTCATCATCACTATCATCATCTTCAATTTCTTCCATTCACTTCACACTCAACTTGGTAATCCTTTATATTCACCGCTACCAGTGTACCTAGATACTGTGTAAAACGTACATGCTTACATTTTCCACTCTACGCAGTGTATTGTGTACCCAGTTAATGATACTTTTTCCCTCATGCACTGCATAATAGCTGGTTGTTCGAAAAGGCGAAAGGGAAAGAAGCCTATTTTGCTTTGATGTGGGCTGACCACCGGATCTTTCGAAGTGCATATTTGATCTCCTGTTTTGCCGCAACTACAATATTGCATTTTAGAACTATACATTCATGTCCCCTTTCGTTCCAAAGTTGCACTATGTTATGTACATAGGTGCTCTTCCTTCCGTAACACACGTAGTGTATTAGCTTCCAAAAGGCAAGAGTGAACTTTTCATTCCACTTGGTTTCTCGTGAAATAAAATGAAGACACACGTCATGGCATATCTTTATTCATTCTTTATTTCCATTATATGGAATACAGTAACAGTGAAGTACTACTACTGAATCTCTGATGCACTTTACATATATGTACATAGTTATGTTCTATATTCATATATTTAAAGAACTAACTAAATCCGACCAAACGGGTAACGTGAAAACTGGAGTCGTGTACTCTTCCGTAAATAGGAATTGTATACGTTTATTTTCTATCAGTGTACATAAATATGTAGGTAGGCATAAGATATTTAAATTAAAATCGCAATTTAAACTTTTCTCCTTTCTTATAATGAAATTTAAGCTTGTTATATTAAGGTTCAGCGATTTCATCGAGATTTTCCATACCTCAATTTACAAAACCGCTAGTCGCACCCTCACCACTGTCTTCTCAATAATTTCTCTGCAGTAGAGGAAAGAGAAGAAGCTGCTGTTGTGGGATGAAGAAATCGAATGAGCAACTTTTCCAAAAACCACATGACCACACGACTATGTTGCATTGGATAATGTACTGGCATGTTCCTCTTACGCATCGTGCAAGTTTTTGTAATGGGAAGCTCAACACTGATTTACCCTACCCTATGAACTGAGTTGGAAGGGGGGAGGGGGTGGTCGCAACATTGCAGCATCACATCACTTTTGTCAATAATAGTCTGCTACACTAAAACTACCGGCTCTCCATCAACTCCAATTTCATTTATGCTTCATTAACTTATGAAGGAAGGATATGGAATGCGTATGTTCATTTTACTCATGCATCATTTAGAAGCATATGCTATACCAGTTTACTATGTTGTTGAGACTTGTGTTGTAAATGGAAATGAAAACTTGGTCTGAGAAATGGTCAAATAAACTGTGTTAAGGCAAAAGGCATACAGGTTTTAGCAGACAAAATTGAATGTTAGTCAAGCTTGCGCGCGTCCACAATTAGTAAGGCTCACATTTAGGCTTTTAAATGTCAGAGAAAGGGGGAAACAAGTTTTTTACAGTAATCAACTCCACTTGAAATTTTAATCTGCTGTCCATTGTACACCAGAGACTTGTGTAATAACAGGAGACTATGCAAAGTTCATTGAGTTCCGGCTTCTCTCTAAATTAGATAGGTGCATACATAGATTCAACGTATCAAGTGCTCTGCTGTGGAATAATATGTATGTATAGAGGCTGAGGCTTGACTTCTTGATGTTATGAGCAAATGTTTACAGATTGTCGATTGCTAAATGATTCACAATTGTATACCTATGTATGTATATCAAATAACCAGCAAGTACTATAAACCCGAGAATGTGTCTTTTAATATTTATATATTGTAATTTTCTGCTTCATTTCCGGGCAATTTCAACGTTGAAAATCTGAGCCGTGAAACAAGATCGAAAATAATAATAAAGGAACCAACAAACCTCATCGTTATCAACATTATGAGAAGAATAGATTGTTGGAATTATGTTAATTAGTTTTCTACCGTATTTGTAACATATTATGAGAACAATCTGCTTAAGTTGGAGTATATCTGTGTATCGTTTGATGGTACAAAATACATGGGTGCCACAACCAAATGAGCTTACTTTCAGAATCGATCTGAAAGAATCGTCGTTCAACACATATTATGAAGGTATATTTACCCAAAAACTGTTAAATATTAACCTTTACTATAGTTAGCTACCCTCAGTAATTAAATCTGGGATATTTCGCAGACAATTTTTCACAGCAATTCTACAATATGTATTTTCATTCCACAATTCTAAACATGTCTCATATTGTCTCTCTGTGAGACTTGGGTATGTTTTTTTCAGTTTGTGAAACGGTAAAATGTTCGCTATCCGTTTTAAGAAGAAGAGTGCTTTTTACATTACAACAACTGAGTATATACAATATGGAGGTTTATTAGCAGATGAATACATGATCCATAGAACGAAACGATCCGACTACTCTCGCAATCAAAAGCTGCTTAAAATACCCGGAGCTTAGGGAACTTCACTTCTTTGTGATCTTCTTATTATGGCACAACAACAACTCTTTCTCTACCGCCACTTCTCTTCCAACAACTATTGCCTCAGCCACCAACAAAACAACCAACGACCGACCAACAACACAAAACAACTATTTTCTCCTTTCCTTCTTCTCATTATTCTTTTCACTAGGAAAAAGCACCTTAACCAACCACATCGTATGAAGTATACTTGATAGATATACACACTGGCTGGGTTATATATGGTATAAATATAGATAGATGGAGCATTACAGCCCTGCAGCTAAAGCCAAGTTACCTACTACAACAAGCTCCAAACCTCTCCTTTACCATGTTTTCCAGCAACTTTTTTTCCATTGTGTGTCTTTTCCTGATTTTTGCTCTGCAGCTATGAGGACTCCAACAGCACACGGACGACGGTGATGATGATGATGACTGGTACTACTACCACTGCAGCATGAATTCCCGTTTCCTTATCCTTATATTTTTCATCTTTTTATCTACAGTAACTAGCCATCCGAAATAGACCAGGCTTATATCTTTTTCAGTTGGCCGTTGTTGTTTCTTCTTCTTTTTTGCTTTCTTTAGTCTAAAGTGACCCGACAGCATATTGCATTGTAAAAGGATTGCAAAATGTACCTATATAGCTTTCATATGATTACACTACACCAAAAGTAAAAGGTAACATCTTTTTGGTTAGTTACCTCTTCTATTACTTTTACTACACGTAATATATACTTTATAACAATAATAAAAAAGAGAAAAGGGGAAACGTCAAACTTACTTCACAGAGACGCCATACACATGACTGTTATGGTAGAGCGGCTTCTTTCTTCCTTTTGTGTTAGCAAATATATAAGCAACCAGATAGTGTCTTTGTGAGTGTATATCTGTATTATATCTATGAATGAAATTCATTAGCTTTTCCTCCTTCTGAGTTGTTGTGTAGCATACCATGCCGAAAACCCTTTTCCCTTCTTTACTGGTGGCAATAGAAAGCAGCAAAGAGAAATGTGAAAGAGAGAAAGCGGAAAAAGAAAATTGATGACTTTCATATAATGTATGTCTTCTTTGGTGAAACATACATTTTACAGGGTGACGTATAATAATACAAAAAAGGAAAAAGAAGCATTAGCGTTAACTTAACTAACCATACATAAGGAATGTGGCGGTAGAGAAGGTATAGAATTGAAGCTAGTAAAAATGTGTTTCCTTACTCGTATAGCGTAACAGCAGCAGTAAATAGAAGTAGATTACATATATCACTTTTTGGGACGTTACTGGTCTTACCCACTCGTTCATCGTTTTTTCCTTCTTCTCTCTTCTTTCACTTTTCTCCAAACTTATAAATATATCGGTAGAACCGCACGTAAATGTAGGGAAAAAAGCCTCGACCCATCCAAGAAGAAAGCAAAGAGGTGAAGGAAACTCATTGCTTCTATATTATGTAATATCATGTCCTCTTCTCCGCCGAGCAGAAAGACGGTGTGGTTAAGCTCTCCAGGGTTATTTGTACGTCCCTGCAGACTAAAACCACTCTGCTTTTTCCGTAGGTACATGAATTTCCTTCGCCATGAATTTTTCCAAGGAGGAAACTATCTGGTAGTTCACCTGCCTGCTTTGCTGAAAACAGCGTATATTTTAACAAATCTCTTGCTGTCGCGACTTCGCATTTTTATATTATTGGAAGGCATACGTGGAAGCATCCAAGAGCGGAATGTACTCATCCTTATACAACCCAATGAGAAGGAAAAGTAGTGGAAATAAGTGTAGTCTAAGTGTTGCCAAAAACTCATTTTTTATCGGCCCTTATGTTTTCTAATTTGTCGTTTCGTAATGATGACGGTAGGTAGTAAAGCAAGCGTTTCTGGTTCACTCACAATTCAATGTACCGTAGGAATGGAAAGTCTTTTAGTATACGCACATAAACATATATTCCAGACCCATTATTCAGCAGCACTCGTTTTTTTCACGTAGGGCTTCCTTCTGTACTCACATTTCTGAAAATGTTTAGTTTTGTGTTACTGCGTACATACAAAATGATAAAATGAAAAGGTAATGGTTATAAAACACATTCGTAGCAAATAAAGTAAAAGGTGTACGCAGTGACCCTGGTTCACTTCTTGTATTATCATCATGAGCATGCACACTGAACGCTACCTTCTGTTATCACGAATTCTCAGGCGGAAATGCACTTTTACTGTCAGAAAGCCAATAAGTTAAATGAGGCTTGGAAAAATGTATTGGTCTTTCGTAAATTATTTATGGGAGCATGTCCAATTTGAAAAAGGATACTCTGATTTCTCATGAAATAGATTTATTGCGAACAATTTTAAAGATTTTTTTCTTGTTTTATTACCTAAACATGAATAACGTAAAATTATATGTATACCCACATGAGTATTTATTTTATTATAATAAAGCATCCTGATTTATCAGTTACAGGACAAGTACATACATAACTTGAGATGGCTGTTATTTAATATAATTGCTATTTGACTTCTTTCCTGGGCCATACTATACTGGAGGTATTTAAACCTTATAAACTATATCATATAATTTTACATCGATCCAAACTTATCGTAACAAACTGACCAATTGTTCAACTTTTTCTTTTGCAACTTTCTTGATTTCTTTTACTTTCTCCCAGTCGATCCCTGTGGAGCCGTTTGCTTCACATGCATCCTTCTCTCGATTACAATACCCAGATGCACATGACTCGTCATATCCACCATTTTCCAAAGGATGGGTTCTGCACGGGTATCCTTCACCCCCACGGCACTGACCATTGCTATTAGGAATTAAGAAACAGGTGACTCGCGCTGAATTTTCGGCTTTTTCACAATTTGTTAGAAACCCACATCTGCAATGTTTCAATTGTAGGTTTTCAATATGAATAAGTTCTTGATTTGACAAAAGCTGCTGGTCATCATCTGCCCCCAAATTTTGTACAGCATGTCGACAAATCTCATGGTTTTCTTCGGTGCAAGTTCCAACAAGATGATTGGGATTATTTTCTGTGGAACAAAATATTTAAACACAACAATGATTTCAACAATTGTTTTATAGAGTATGATGCGGTTCTCACCACAGGGTTTTCCAAATGTTGATGAAATTTCTGTATACAATTTCGCCTTGCTCCAGTCTTTCTGCTTCATGTGCAGTTGGATGGAGTGAGGTATCTTTAGTGTTACAGTGGTCATCATTTCTTTCAATAGATTGTTCATCAAAATAATTTTGTACAGACCCGGTGATTTAGCCCAATTATCAATAGAGTCATCGATCAATTGTGGAATTTTTATATGCTTTGCAAATACGATTTCCTTCAAAGATCTTGATATTTTCACAATATAGGGTTCCTTTGAGATGGACGTGTTTGATGTATGGTTCTGATTAAACAGACGCTGGACTGTGTTTGTAAAGGTTCGTATTGCATTTTTCGTCACGTTGGCCTCTGCTACACCTTTAACTGCAGCTAATTTGCATTTGTACTCCTTGATGAAATTCCAGACATGAGAGTCTATCTGATTTACCTCTGGGTGGACATTTTCCATAATAGTTTCATAGGTTTTTAGTAAGTAATCCAGTTCCTGTAAAAGTAGCATGGAATTCTCATCAATACGGTCGAGAAATCTTGAGGTTCTCAATTCTTCTAAAACCATCTGAACACTTTCTAAAGCGCAGAGGTAGGAAATTGGGTACGTGTGGTCCATCAATGTTGCCACATCCACAGGAATCGTTTTTGCTCGTTCCGAACATCCATGTAGAATCAGTTTGTATTGTTTATCAGTCGAGGAAAAACGGAGTACATCAAGATTGTCTAAAGCTTCCTTACAATCCTTCAGTAGAGCCGAAAATTCTCGAAGAAGGTTAGCTTTCTCTTTGGCATAGTCGATAGAGCATATTTTCGAGGCATGGTGTGTCCATTTAAATTTGTAGTAGCGCTCAACTGTATGGGTAATAGTTTGAATTTCGGCCAACTCCTTTTCCACTTTCCTAACGAGACTGGAATTACTCAATACATTGTTGGCATACTTAAGATTTTCCATACTCGTGGCTAAATTCACAAAATCTTCTACTGCTGCTTTGGTGGCTGCCTTATTGTCAGCAGAATTTTTGGGGGTTGTGAGGCCCTCGGGGGACTTTGTGGTGGTTGATATCATTCTTATGCCGAAACATAGGGTGAATTGATAACTTAACAGGTAAACGCTTAGACATAGCAGGAAGAAATTACGGTTAGGCCACCTTTGGCCCATTGCTTTTGTTTGATTTGGAAACAGTGATCGTTTTGGAGCAGAACAATTCCAGAAAAGGTCCAAATATTCAAATGTTTTCTGCCTTCTCGATTCACTTTTAATCTCAATTTAGTGTCTATTCATATTTTGTCCCTCCGACGTATTTTGTAAATCTTAATAATACATAAATTGACAAGACTTATCTATGGAAATTAACATCAGTGATATTCGTCATATTCTTCACTCCACTCATTGCATCATTTTCATCAACCTATCATTTTTCATACCCACCTAAATTAACCATATTTTTTAACAATTTAACCTATTTGGGTGGCTTACACCGTCAAAACGTATAGGGTAAAAGCATGAATGGAACATTAAAGTCGTAACACCTAGAAAAAACTTATCTGAGCAAATTCATATTCATGAAACCAAGCACCGAAATCATCTCAAATATACATATAATATACATATAACTTTTAACAAAGCACTGCGATGACTTAGGTATATAAACTTATTTTCATCAAAACAAAAACCCGCTGGGTTAGCAAGCTTTATCATGAAACTAACAATATACACGTATTTTGTCAATCACAATCTCCAATTTTCGTACCTGGTAGCGCTCGGCTGCGTGCTGATGTGTGTATGTGTATTTGTTCCATTCCAAGATCCAAACAAGCGAATAGGTACAGTAGCGCTTAGGGAATGTAATATACCAATAGAACATGATGGACGTAAAATGTGAAGCGAGCGGAGCGGATAGCATAAAGAACACAACAATGAAAAAAGGAAAGTGATTTTTATATTGGGGGTATTTCGATATGACATGACATGTAGCGTGTTTTTTGTTCAACATACTTTCCCTCCCTTCCAGGGAAAGAATAGACGTATTACATTATGTTTCGCACAAGGTTTCCAGAAAAAAGAAAGAATTTCTTCTATTCTTTCTTACCTGTCCTTTTAAACAGACCAATTGTATATAGACAGATATTATAGGGAAACCATCATGAAAAAGGATTGAAGAAAACTGTATTTTTTCATTTCGTTCTGCTTACGCAATATTATAGTCGTCTCCACTCGAACGTTGCAAGAAGCGTAAGAAAAAAACATTAATGTTAACTGCTTAGCTTTCCCAGTACAGCCGACACCCTGTATATTTATAAACGTGCACATACACATACCACTCACACCTTTATTAGAGAAGCAAGAATATGTATATGATTTTGTATTGCACCAGCAGCAGTTGTAGAGGGATATTGTAAGAAAATAGGAAAATAGCTGTAAGATTTACTTCTGCACGAGAGGTCATTCACGACGAATCTCCTTGCAATATTGCTTGTTTTCCCATTGCTACTTCTCTTCCACGCGCCCATTCTCTGTCAAAATAGAGTTGTTTTATTGTATTTCGACCTTCCTCTATTCGACTGCCTCCTTCGCCCTGACTGATTCTCTATGACTGTGAAGAATGAAAGGAACACAAAACCAAATATTACGCTCTAAAGCCAAGAGAGAATGGAAAGAAAGGTAGGAAAGTAGCTGGTTGGAGAAATCTAGAATTGGGAAGACGTATACGCAATGCAATTGTTTGGTGATGTGATGATATTGCATTGCATTATTTCATGGCGTGTGGTGGTAGGTAGTACAGAGTATGAGCCGATGGTCTCGTGCCAGTTGAACAATTTAGCCAGTAACAACGGAAAGACTTGATAGTTTAATAGTAGTCGTGTCGGAGAACCACCACTACTACCAGCTTGTCCATATACCGTATCCAACTTGCACAGGCGGAAAGAAAAGCAAACCAATAGAATAGATGAGCAAGCAATAAAGTTTCGAGAGTACACTTTTTAAGTGCGATATAACAATATTGAAAGAGAAAAATAGAAGGAAAAGAAAACATTTTTACAATATTTTTTCTTCTACTGGTGCACTTATCTTATTTCAAATGCTACGATAACTACATGTTATAGCTTAGCGTAGCTTAACTTGCAATCTAACTGGACGACGAGGCGGGGGAGGGAAAAAGGAAAGTTAGATGGAGTTAAAGTTACGTTTTGCTACTTGCTTTCATGCCACGCACGTGCTCACGTTTAGCCAAGGGGAAAATGCGGAGGAGGGATGGAGAAATGAACGGAGGATAAGTTAGTTGGGAGGAAAAAATAAAATGAATTGAGTACTACTTGTTCAAAAGGAGGAGAAGGAAGAGAACAAGTTTGTTCGAGAGGACGAAATGAAATAGTAGAATTGAACAATTTCTGCGGAGTTTCATTCTTCGCGACCAACTCAAGTGGTAATTTAATGAGTTGGATGGAGAGCCAGAAGCCAATATCATATACAACAATATGTCCTCTAAATTAATTTTTCTTTGGTATTAATAATTTCGTTATGAAAAAGGCATTTTCAGCGTACAGCTTCTTTCCTGGTAGAAAATCGAATTGGGCAAAGCCAAATTGTCTGGAAAGTCAACACTAATTCTGGAAAGTTGGCTCGCATTCTTAAACACATCCAACACTTTGAATCAGCTTGCTGTTAATTTTATTTCACATCCGAAAGCCTTATATATTAACGAAACCAATTAACTAATTGCGTTTCAGATATTAAATTATAAACACAGTTGTATTTTCATATTTGCAATTAAGAGAAAAATATTTGCTTGCAAGTAGTTTTAATATTTGTTTTAAATTTTAATTACAAGAAAATGTACCTCCAGCCTGGAGATTGAATTTGGGCTCCGTTGTATTGCTTTTTGCATTGTAGTAAGACTGGTTAAAAAAGAGATAGTGAATTGGATTCTCAGAAAGCGTTCTCATCTCATCAGATTACAAGATGGTAAGAAGTGAAGATGATAAAAGGCTTCAGTTTTATTGGCATTTTGTTAAATGAAAACTTAAGAAAACCTAACGGTGAAAGCAGTTAGAAAACACTTGCGGTTTTCTTGCAAGAAATTAAAAGGAGCACATTCTATTTCATTGTACTGGAATGTATGCAACGTAATGCATAATTATTATTGCCTTCTGTGTTTGTAATTATAAGAGTGCCAACTATAGGTTACCACAAAACTACCTCATGTACGTTCTCATACGTTGTAAAGGCTGGTCCTTCCGTTTCTAAATCTGAAATAGATATGTCTTTTAGCATTGCAATGCAAGAACAATGCATTGTTGCTATATTTTAATGTACTTTAATGATAGAAATTCACAATGTTTTCTTCATTGTATCCTTTTCTAATTAAATGAAATCAAATGTAGGCATCATTCTCCTGGAGTTTATAGTCTGCCAAGAATATCATTTAATCAAGTTGGTATAGCATAAATATCCACCCATCATCATCTTGTTTGTTTTATTGTTCAAATAAGTTGGTCTATATTTTTTTTAATCCGGCATAATTAACCACACGGGTATATAATATACAACATTGAATACAATACCGATACGAGTGCGGCAAAAATTTATATATTCGCTCAAAGATAATCTACAAAGCTCATTTAATGACCTATAAACGACAAATCCTTTCCTTT
>JAHZMV010002068.1:0-63698 GCA_027743765.1 Coecobrya sp. COE2
TGAGTTTACTTCTGGTATTATTCAAGGCATAATAAATACTAAGGTTTAATTGGCTTTCAATATATCGCTGTGCACTTATCTTTCATCTTAATTAAATGTGTAGTAATCCGCATTTAAGTGATTTATGAAGACGTTACCCGGAAATAAGAAGGAAATAAGAGCTTTAAAGTAATCCGTTTAAGAAGTTTAATCCTTCGAATTAATGAGCTTTATGCAGTTTTCTATGTGAAGCCAGGACATGGATAGTGATAAGTATTTTTATGCTATATGATTTAATGAAGACCCAATTATAATTATTGATGTACTTAAAGACACATGCAAAATCGGAGTAAAATGAAATGACCTCTGAACTGAACACAATTGTTCGCCTAATCAACCACTTTTATTACACAATCATTCATTATTTTTTACATAATCTTGTTTTGAACATTTTTTTAAAAGTTTTAGAAATTATATATATGTATAATATGGTAAATAACTGCTTAGGTAAATGTAAAACTGCTAGACTTAATAGTATAATATTCTCATAAAATTCCAAAAAGGAGCTATATTGAATTCAAGAACCTCTACAAAATACTTTTTAAATATAATGCATAATTAATTACTAATAATAATTATATTGACAACTCTTAACAATGCTTGTACCACCAGAAGAACTTCTTTCTATAATAATTATTTCATTCATTCAATTCATTGTACAGGAATACATTGGTTTACAGCATCATAGTATACAAATACAATCTGCGTATATTAAAGTTTAAAGATTAGATATCTCGTTTCCGAAACTGCTCCTTATCAAACAAACCTTATATACAATTTATTGATTATTATTTACTTCTTATGACCACAATTTTTCGCAAAATCTGTCACCAGATTTTCCATAAAAAGTAGTCCAAGGAAAAATTCCAGAGATGTTAATTATTTCCTTTTTGATATATAACGTCTGTATTTGGAGCAGTTTCTTATAAATTATTTAGCGACACAGATTCTTAAACTCGAAACTATTATGCTATCCTTTGTACAAGATTTTAACTTTTTTCATTGTCTCGACCATTTTTATTTCGTTTCGTTTCCTTAAAATTGTATTTATATCATTCATGTACACATGCCCAAGTTGTTGTTAGACATTACAATTATCATTTTTTTATATCGATACAATAATTAATTATAGTTCAACCTTCGTTTTCTCTTGGATCCATTCATTTTGTCGGTTACAAAAATTTCCATTATAATGAGAGCTATATAATATATAAACTGCAGTTAAAATCTATATCATTTTTTAAGGTGTGGCATTTTTTTATCAGTTTTATTACACAAGCTGTTTGATTCCATATTACATGCATTAATTATGCTATATAATTTGTACAAACTTACCATATATATTTTATCGGCAAACCTTTAAAACTTTTTAGCAAAGTCATAAAACAATTCGTTTAGCATCATCATCGTTTATTATAGCGTGTTACCCGGATTCGGGTGACACACAAACATGCTTGCTAAATCCTTTACAAATTAATTACGATTACATATAGGTAAGATTGTACAATTACACATTTTAATTATTACACATGTATCAAAGTACAAATTACATGTATCAAAGTAAAAACGGTTATTTTTCTTTAGTCGTCATATGATGGCTGTTGCAAATTTCTGCAGTATAAAAATTTAGATATTTTTCTTTTGGAAAAATTGCACAACAATTTTCTTGGATTTATTATGCTTAAATGGTGTGATTATGAATGTTTAAGAAAGCCCGATCAAATTTCGCTGATTAGATTTCATACAAATTTTTTTGGCCCTTGTTGTTTGCTAAAAAAATGAAAATTTCAGAGTTTTCTAAGAAAAAAATCGTCGTTCCTCTCTTGTGTTCCAGCTCTCGTGAGTGAGTCAGTTCGTTAATTGATTGAGCGATTTTTGGTCGTTGAAAATTTCTTTCATGATGAGTCTGAGTCAGTTTTAATACACATTTTTTTGACTGAGGCACCAAAAAATTAGAATGGAATTTCATGATTTCTTTCATTTCATATAAGAAGATAATTTATAAGATGCGTCAAAAAAACAGCAAAGTGATCTTTCTCCTTCAGGGTAAACTAACATGCGGGGCAGTGCAAATATGATATTATTTTTTGTACACCTAGTAAAAATTATAGAGACTATAACAAACTGAGTTCGCAGCTTTAGCTAATCTTGTTGGAATTTTAAAAAGTATAATATGAAAACTATGTATGTAATGTAAGGTATAATATGTAATATAAACCGAGTAAACCAAAATAATTTCTGTTTTGTTTGATTGAAAGTTTATGGTAAAACATCAACTATAATAATAATAATATGTATGTATTGTATATATAATGTATATGTAGTAGTTAATAATAATCTTGTATAATTCTTACACAAAATCATAATTATGGAACCAATCTCTTATAGGATAATGATTATTATTATTATTATATAAAATACATCAGCAGTGCTTACTATAATGCAGAGAATGAATCATTTTGTAAATTCAACAAGATTAAATGGAAGAGTTTAAATATAATATGCAGAGAGAAGATTTGCGAGAGAAGTAAAAACTGTTACTACTACAAACACACACTACACCTGGATAAATCTTCTCATTTAAGCGAAAAATTCAGCTAGTTCATCGTACACAGTATATTATTTTTTAATTCAATTAAAACATAAAAATTTAATAAAAGTACCTTTCTTTGTATCATTTAAACACGAAAACATCTTGTAAAGTAGTTATTTATATGGCAAGAGGAGAAAAACCATATATACTATTTATGTATAATATGTAACAATATAATAATTAATTAACTGAAAAATTATATCTCTCAATGTTCATGTAGATCTTTTTCCTTGTACCTGCGTACTTTAACATTTTAAACACTACAAAAACTTATTATACACACACTACTAGCTATATAGGTAGGTAGCTGATGCAAAATGTAACATTGTTACAAATTTATTATATAACGCACGTGCGTAAACTTAATGATAGATAGCATCAATTATTTTTTTTACTTAATTCATTTTCATTACAATATAATATTCGGAAAAACGCTTTTTTATTTCTCTAATACAACAAATAGAATTATATCGCATTGTTACAGCTGTATAGTAGTAGTAATAGTAGATAACTGAAAGGAATTATTTTTATTAAATAATAATAATAATAAAACTATTCAACACCTCAAAAATTCTTACAATCTCTTAATATAATGTATAGCAGTAGTAGTACACAGTAGAATGATCAAAATTTACAACACCATAAGATTAACATCTTCGAAAATTTGTTTTTTTGATAAACAACATTTTTTCCGACTTCCTCTCTCTGGAATAGTTTCTTTTTCGCATCCCTTTCCTCCAACGATATTATTACATACATTAATTCATGGTCTTATACACATAACATTATAATTCAAATACACGTAGTAGCAAATAGTTTGATTCATCATATTTTTTTGTGGTTGAATAATCAAAGTGGCTTACATACTAAAAGATCTACAGTATTTGGTGGAAAAGTTATTCTGCGACCTCAACTTCATGATGGCCATTCGTTTCCTGTAAAAAATGCATAAAAAATCATGTTAAATGATAAATCGTACAAAAATGTGTTGAAGCTCTTGTGAAGATTGGGCGTATTTTAGTAGCAGCTAACTTACTCCGTTTGTAAGAACCTCGGCAGCACTGGAAATCACTTCAATGGTCTCCTTCTTCACGGTCTTCACTGACTCGGAGATAGTCTCGGAAACTTGTTCCACCACATCGTTCACCTGTTTCAATTTACAACAATCCAATAAAATTAAAGAACATGTATTTTTTTCATAGAAAATATCAAATTCATTGTTATTCTGTTTTAGTCACTTCATTTTCATATTCAATTCTCAAAGAAAAAAACCTTCTCATACACTTATGATTAACCAGATTATCCTTTTAACTTTGAAAATTCATAGTAAACATTTGATATTTTTTCTACAGTCTTTGCAACATATTACGTGAATATGCTTATTATAAAAAGTCATTACAAAAGGCAAAGGTATTTTATAGCCGCAAAGTTGTAAAACGTGCCAACTTTAAGTAAAAAACCTAATCAGCTCTGTTAAAGATTTAGCAAAATGAGATAAGAAGGAAAACACGAAACGTGATACAGGTTCTTCTGTTCTGATAATAAATCTAACATTGTAAACTGCATATTATAAAAAGGAAAAATCATTCAATATATTTAGGTACATATATTATTATTATAGCTGGATACACATTTACATACCTCAAGTTTGCTCAATGTCTCAGTTACACTTTCAACAATGTTCTCCACCACCTCCTCTTTGTTCTCCTCCACCTACAAAAAGGAACCACAATTTATTAATAATCTCTTGCACACGTAACTTGTTAATGACGAAATGAACCAAAGTATTTATATATTATCGTGCCACACCACCATTGTACGTCACAGACAGTTCACCACATTTGCATAAAATTCTCTTTTTGATATGAAAATGCACCTTGCTCTCGACTTTAGCAGCTTTTTAAGAGGGATGGTAAATTGTAATGACAGAAATAAAAGAAAGGAGACTAGTTATAGGAAAGCTTTTTATATACTTTGTATTATTTATAGCTTCTCTGAAGAAGAAGCGCTCGCTCTCTCGCTCTAAGTTTTCTATATCTTTAGATAGTTTTCAGTCATTGCAACATCAATCACGAAACCCCTTTTCCTATTTTCTTTATTCAACAAGATTTCATCATCATCGACTTCCCCATCTCAAATGAAAGGCGAGTTTCTCAACAAAGGAACAGCGGAGCAAGCAAGCAACTTACTTCTTCTTGAGGAGTTATTGAAGCAACATCACATCATTCTCTAACACTCTATTCTAGACATGTATGTCTCTCATCATTTGTATTCCTCACACCCATTTCAATTTCTCCATTACATCTACATATCTTCACGTACGCAGCAGTCACATTCCTTTTTTACTAAAACTTCAAAAAGCCCTATTGCTACTAAGAGTGGTACTGGTATTCTACTGATTATATTCAGTCTCTATTCCTCCGCCATAGACTTCTTATAAGGATGCAGAGAGGGAACAACGTGGAGGAAAAGAGAATGATCGCATTTGCACTGGTGGCGTGGCTCAACACAAAAGTCATTCAAGCGTTGTATGTAGCAACTTTCATCGTTGTAGTAGTAGTAATCATCATCATACCTGAGCAGGTTCTTCAGGCTTTTCAGTGGCCACGCTCGTCTCCTCAACTTTCTCAGCAGGCTTCTCCACTTCCTCTACTTTCTTTTCTTCCTTGGTTTCTTCGGTTTTTTGAGCCTCTTCGGTCTTCACAACAACAGCCGCCTCTTCACCATTCTTAGCAGCATCTCCCTGGCCGGCTTCCTTGTTATCCTCGGTCTTAACTTCTGTTGCCGTCTCGGCAGCTGCTCCTTCCTCCTTGTTGGCTTCTTCCTTTTTCTATTCAAGCGAAAAGAAAACAAAAAATTGTATGCGTTAATTTTACTATTCATCACATGAATTTTGGTGAGATCGTTTCATCTCTCTATAGATAACACAGTCTAGCAATTATTTTTATACCAGAAACAAGTTTAAACTTAAACCAAACAAGCCTGCCTCCCCGCTGTCTCTGATTATATAACTCCAAATTATACTAAAAAACTTGTTAAGTTAAATGAGCAAATGCATCACTTCGTCTCGGCTCGTGCCATTTAAATTAATCCATTATAAAATGTCATTTCATTTCCCTTCAATAAAATCATATTTCACCAGTTTTACAAGTTCATGGATCTCAATCTCAACATGATTATCTTTATTTCATCTTCCCTACAACACGCTAATATAAATTACCCGAGTATTTATGCATCGGGAAGGATCAATCATTCCTTATAAGCCGAAAATACAATGATAAAAACAGAGACTCTGTAGATATTATTATGACAAGAGTGAGCAGACAGACATAATATGTAGACCACCCTCTATATATACAGTTATATTTCGTGTTCTTACACGCTGCATGCACCATTTTATTTCCCCACAGTACCCAAAAAAATCCATCTCCTCTCCTCTCACATCAAAAGAGGGAAATCTCTCGTGTGAATGTGAGCAACATGGAATACAAGTATCAAACCAAATTGCCACTACCAACCAACATGGCAGACGAAATCGTTGTACGCACAACGTCACTTTCCCCTAACCAAAAAACCACACCAAGAGAAAAGCTCAAACCCGGCGACTTTCCTCGATTGCGACAGCAGAGCGGATTCCTCATGTTAGGTTTAATACATAATATATTGCAGTCGCTTCATACCAAAATGTTACACATATATACAGCAACAGAGAACCACTGGAGACCATTTCTGAGTGAATGTACATAACATGCATTTGAGAATAATGTGAATTATAACATATTTGATACACAATGCATAACATCTTTATATTTTTCATTCACTGAGCTTTATATATTTTTCCCTCTGTACTGTTCATGTGAGTTTACCGTGTAAGCTTTTTCGATACATAATCATTTCTTTAGACTTGTTATCTAATAGCTGATTTAATCTGATCAAATCAAGTGGATCCAATTGGCTATATTAACAGCTCATTTGTATTCATTCAATCACTCATATTACTCATATTTACCCTCATAAAACAGACACCATTAAAAGGATGCAAACGTTACAAAGCTGCAATTTTCTATTTGCCTGTTTGCTCTTTCTATCTCTGTAGATGAAAAGCCTCTTGAAATTCAGAAAACGACTAATTACACATCCTTTAAAATTTACTGGAGGAGCAAGGACCCCCAAGCATGCAGAAATGTGAGCATTTTTTTCTTCTCCGCGTAATAAAAACCACGCTATGTATGTACCGGAGGAGTAGTCGACGCCACGCCAAGGAAATGTGCGCTCCTCATTATTACGTCTAACTCCAATAAAATATATAGCAAGAAGATATTATAAGCCTACATAATATATTTAATGCGCCTGTTTCACTTGATGACCATATTATGTACAACTTCACGTACAAAATGATGAGGAAATTGCTCCAGAGAGTAAAAAAAAAAAAGAAAATACGACTTGACAAGATGCAGAATACGAGCTCAGTGTACACATAAGCACACGGTCAACTTCATAATATTCACACAAGTTATTACTCCGAATGCCCACACATAAAAAATATGTGTACAAGTCAAAAAGGCAGAGAACAGAAAGAGATTCTATTCAATACTTTTATTATTATCATTATAAGTAATGGTACTGTTGTGAAAGCTAATAATACTATCATGAGAAGAAGACGCGCAGGGAAAATGGAAGTAACATGTGTGCATCTCTTCTATACACAGAGCCAGTTTCAGAGAAACTGTATGCCTTAATCAAATTCAAAATCGAAAGATTTATGAGCTAACATTGTACAAGATGACAGAATAAAAGGAGAAATACGAGAGAGAAACCAATGTGTTCTATAGCAAATAACAATAATAACTACAGCACAAAAAGCTCATTCCTTAATTTTCACAATTTATACTCTTGCCTCCGAAAATGATGATGAAATAAGAAAAAAAACTAACTAGCTAAATGGAAACATTTCTTTCAGCATGAATACCTTCATCATCAAAATATATTAAGTAGTTCCACATGAGAATGAAAAACATTCTAAAACTACAGCCATGAAAAAAGCCATTTCATTCTAAGAAACCAACAAGTAATACTCCAGATTGAAGTATACGGACAGAAAAAAAGTCTTGCGTTTATTTTATATATACCGAGTACTTCCACAAAGGGTGCCAGGAATACCAGCCGGTCGTTTTAAGATAAAAAAAATGAAAAAACTTGAACTCACATCATTCGTCTTTGTGATTCACTGTACCATGTAAGATTTTTACCAACAAAAAAAGACAAGAGTACATTTTTTAGTAGTTCCACATGAGAATGAAAAACATTCTACAACTACAGCCATGAAAAAAAGCCATTTCATTCTAAGAAACCAACAAGTAATACTCCAGATTGAAGTATACGGACAGAAAAAAAGTCTTGCGTTTATTTTATATATACGGAGTACTTCCACAAAGGGTGCCAGAAATACCAGCCGGTCGTTTTAAGATAAAAAATGAAAAACTTGAACTCACATCATTCGTCTTTGTGATTCACTGTACCATGTAAGATTTTTACCAACAAAAAAAGACAAGAGTACATTTTTTGATGATGATACCACACAATAAAAATAGTACGTAAAAATATGCCTGGGCATATATAAATATGCGCGCTATCAGATCAGTGCATCTTCGAGTACTGTTGCACCGCGCGTCACATAGAGAGAAGTTTCGTACAAGGCAATAATAAGTATTCAGCAACTCTCGTCTTTTCCTTTCCTCTTCTTCACCCTAAAAATAATATTATCAAAATGAGAATGCGAATCCAGCCAGGCCGCAGAAACCCTGTGTGTAGTAGTGTGTACCCATCTCTCTAGGTATCTCTGCATATTATCTCACTCTCTTTATTAGACTACAACTTGTTTCTCGGAATGAGAATAACAAAGAAAGCAAATTTTGGTGGAGTGCAGTGGGATGAATGTACTCAACAAAAAGAAAGGCTAAACCGGCATACATAAAATGAAGGCGGTGTAGAGATAGATAGCTCTCTACGCAAAACGTATTTTTCAGCCCATGCGACTCATAAAAGTTAGTGCATTTCATACTATATGCAATGAAAATGATCATGATGACTCATAGGAGAGCCAGGGAGAGTCATGTCATCCAGACACGATATCAAACCCAAATCAGTAGTTTCGCTGGCTCAGCCAAAGACGAAGGGGAAATACAAAATGCATTTTGGAAAGCATGTATAATAAGATGGGATACAGACCAAAAAAACTACCCTGCATGACACAATGAATGGTACAACAACGGTCGCAGAAAGCTTGAGTATGGAGAATATTATAAAGAGTGTGAGTGTGCATGTAGGCACATTTATTGAACGAGAAAGGCAAAACAGCCATGATAATTTTTGCTGAGTAGTTCCTTCGCAGTAATAGTGAGTATGTTGAATGTGGTCTTGATAAAATTCAGAATATTAAACAAGTATACGCAGACAGTCTCTCTTTCTCTATTTATTTTATTACATACGTATATTTCTCTTTTGCACTTGAACACATGCATGCAAGCGGCAAGTGCGCATTGACAGAAGCCGGCACACCAACGCTTTTTGGTACCTTTCAAAGTAAGTCAGACAGAGGGCGAGAGAGAGAAGGTGGTGGTGGTGAAGCTATTTTCCGATGAGAGTAACTACAACCACACACCATCATTGCATCACAAGAAGAGCATGCCAAAAATGCAGTAAAACAACAGCAAAATAGGAGCGAATAAACCGTAGACTCACATCAACCACACACACTCACACACACATGTGCTTTGCTGAGAACAGGAACTTGAGATCAAAAAGTGTAAGGACAGTAGCGAGTGAAGTGGTAGAGTAGTAGTCGGCAATATGGAGGAAATTCGTGGTAGCAGGGAAAAGGGAAAACGAGTGGGGTAGTTTTGCTCTGCGCTCTTCTGTACATTATATATTTTGCTACACATATTTATAAAGAATCAGAAGACGCAGTAGCTCTCTCTGTAGCCCACCACCATCATGGTGATGATGACGATGATCACACAATGCATTATAATATGAGGGAGATTCATCCAAGTTAGTTGTTAGCGTATATGGGAAATGGAACTGGCAAACTCAAAAATGTTCTTCTACACACACACCACCACCACTATGAAACCTACAATTTTCCTTTTTCCGAAGGGGTGGAAACTTGAACTTGAGCGTGGTTGCTCCTCTTCTTGCTCTCCTGACATGGCTGGGGCTTTCTCAACTGCGTATATGTAATACTAGTCTGATATCTACACATATAAACTTGTATCTATCGTCGTTTGTCGTATATCCCACTACTACTATACATATGTACATATTATCATCTTTAACTTTTTTAAGCGTGAAACTGGAAATGAAATACTTGATACGAAGAAGCAATATAGTAATATATGTAGCTTCTTCGCAAGAATAATAAATAATATCCTCTTCTACTTTTTTACGTACATGTATGTAATTTTTTAGTCCGGAGGCGTTTTTACGTTTCTTTTGCTACTTTTTTCATACAGGAAAATTGCTCACCTTCCTACTTCTGTCTTACCCAGTATAACACATTATTACACATCACATGCATAATTTTTTGTCCATGACCTCCAGCTGGAAAGAATGACCCTGTTATGCCTTTTCTCATTTTCATTACTTTTATTTCAGCTAATGTAAACACATTATTACACATCACATGCATAATTTTTTGTCCATGACCTCCAGCTGGAAAGAATGACCCTGTTATGCCTTTTCTCATTTTCATTACTATTATTTCAGCTAATGTTTCTACCTCTGTGCATAAATGTACATGAATATGAACACGTATTCTTTTCCCCCTAGAGACTTTTTGTCAGTGGCTGATATCGCCGTGAAGGAGATGACGATAATTATATTTGGCATTGGTAATAATTGGTTTTTATTTCCATGTAGCAAAAACCCACGCATTCATGCACGGAAAATTTGTAGCCAGAAGAGCGTGAAGCATAAAATACTATTATGATCATCCCAAAATGACATTATTTTTAATAATCTACCCGCGGAGTAAGCTAAACCAAACCGATTTGATTCGTTCAATGTGCAACAAAAACAAAAATCAACATTCTTGTAAACCAATAATAATGTAATACTTTTATCCACCTTCACATCAAACAAAAACACATAAACCAAAAAATCTTTTTCCTAACCGCATCAATTTCGTTCCTGGCTAGAACAACGTCATTATTATCAACATCAACACTGCACAACATGTTATTATCCTCACACTTCTTTGTTTTCATGTGTGTACCACGACAGTAAAGAACATTTTTATGAAGATTTACTATCTGTCGCTCGTATCATATTTCGTTATTCCACACAGTGCAATATGCACATAAAAACTACCACAGAGGAGTAAGTAGAGAGAGAGAGAGAAGCAGACAGAGTAGGCAAGTAAGATCCGTCACTTGAGTTTTTTATGACATTCATCATTCACTTACTCCCCTTCTTATTACTATTATTAATAAACATCATCGTCATCATACTCGACTCTTTCAGTCTAAGCCCACAAGAAGGAGAAGAAGAAGAGCAACAGGGCATGTAAGATTCCAGCAAGTCTTCAAACAACAGTAGCCAAGCAGTTTGAAGAAGAAGCTGCACTATGCACAACAGCATCAAATTTTCATTTGATTTAGGGTAGTTCGACTGAGATTATCTGGTTATACGAAAGAGAGTGCAGTGTACTTATAATATTATTTTTCCTAGAGAGATACACATATGCATACATCATTCTTCAACAAACAATGTGAGAACCAAAGAAGAACATTATACAACAAAAGAGATAACAACTTCAACTTTTATGAAATTAAACACGCTTGAACCATCACACGGCTTTTGGACGGTTAAATAGGATATCATCATCATCCATGTAATAATATACTTCCCTTCATCTACTTTCTTTCTCTTCTTCTGACCATTTCAGTCAGTCAGTCACACACACACATTATTATTATTATGCATTAATGTACAAAAGCAGCAGCATATAAAAGACACACTTTTCAAAGAGTCAAGTTCACAAAATCATATAAGGATCATCATAATATTAAAATATGTGTATAGTCAATGTGTATATGCTTTTAGCAATGCATTGTACTTTTCCCATCATCATCAAATCTAGTATTCATCCCGTGACTCCTCATTAGCCGAAAACAACTGTTAAATGGATTTCATAATATTACAAAAGCTTTTTTTCTCGCACGATCATCCCATAACATTCCTTATATCTATGATGATGTGATCACGACGGTATAATAATGATGATGAACAGCAATACAACAACTAATATGCAACAAACCATGCATGCCTGTTTGATGCTGAATGCATGCATGCTCCTGCTTTCCAGTTTTTATTGACTTCCCCTTCTTCAAAGCCACGATGATGATAGTAATAGTATTATTATTGTTATTATGGCCGAGTTGCCGCTGTTTTGCTCAACTTCATATTATATGGTAGTACACACCAAATTGTTTACGCAGGGTACAATTCTTGACGAATATGATACGATGATAATGGTCAATTATTATTATTATTTTATGTGGATTATAAGTGAACACACTCGCACACAAACCCGTACCTAACAAAATGCAGAGAGTGCAGCAGTAAGCACACTGCTGCACACAGTAATATTTTCATCACATTTTGTTTTTTGGTAATGACTGAAAATAAGCCGTGATGCCCGTGGACATACACGCTTCCCCATTACATACTCCAATCTCACAACCAAGTTGCTATTTCAGATCCACTCATTTACAAAAATAATGCAGTAGAGACCATTTTGATATTATTATCACTGTGCCATGGAGTTTATTGTCATAACTGGCAAGTAGGACGTATGTAAAATGGTGCCTTATCATCGGACAAAACCAGACAAACTCATTTTCTGATCAGCACGAATGTGCCAATATAAATTTTCTAGTTTTGCCTTTTAGTCCTTGCTATACAAAACATAAAGAATATAATGGAGACGTGCTGCACATGTGCATAATATCCTACTGGTAGAGAGAGGTGGCTGGCAAAGATAATTAAAAAAAGTTAGCTGGCAAACCTCTAGTAGCTCCGACTTTTATTGAGATAAATGCAAAACTAACTACGCCATGCCAAAAAATATGCAGCAGCCATTATTCCTTTCTAAATAAGAACATTTATCCAACATTATCATAACGTATTAAACAGTTTTGCAACATTTTTTAACGCTTGTCCTTATTTCTAGTATACAATGCAGTCATTTTACGAACACACGTCAGAGCCACTCAATTATCCTCTTCATCTCATTCATCATTCTTGGAAAAAGCAATCAGTCAGAATTAAATTTTATACTGTATTTCCCTCTCTCTCCTCCTTTGTGGCTCCATATTGTCCTGTTCCATTTTTTCCCTTCAAACAGCAACCTTTCCATGTATCTCCTCCTCCTCCACAAAACTCATAACTTATTACTACATTATTTTTGCTTGATTCTATCAAAAAGACCAGGCCAAGCCTCTCTTTTCCCCAAAAAAAAAATTGAGCACAAAACAGTCAGAATAGAGCCACTTATCTATTCCATACGTCACCCAATCCCACAATGCCGTGTAAATAGCAGGCATGCACATGCAACTTAGCAAACAACAGAAAAGCTACCAACTTCCTACCACCGCCACCATCACTACCGCTTTTCCTTCTACCCCTCTCATCTAGATTCTACATCGCCTCGTGTTGTTTGCTGTGCTTTGTATTATGTCTCCACTACTGGCTCTCCAAAAACTGAAAATTCGACAGGCATCAACATAAAAACCGGTAGAAATGATGATGACTGTGAAAACAAGCTGTTACTTGGTGCATTAGTACTGGATCACGGAATTGCTACTAGACTACACAACAACAAGAGGAGAGAGAGAGAGAGGGACCAAGAGAACCAGAACAACCAAGTTTTAGAGAAAAATTACAAAAAAATGCATCCGCTTACCACGTCTCATAAATACATACATTCATTCTTACATGCATAGTATCTTATTACAACAACGTAGTCCTGCTGCGAAGTAACAATGTAAGTTACATATCATAAGTAAACTGCTCGTCACATGAGAAAATTGACAAAAACGCTGCAGCTCTGACTTCTCCGTCAGTACACCTTATATGAAGTACTACCTATATATGAACTCTTACAAATATTACTACGCGTTGTTATTCTCCGCTCGGATAGACACAATAATATATGGCACCGTTGAAAAAGTAGTGGGCACATCTTATACACGAATCTATACGGCATTTTTGGTAGCAACAGAAAGGTAACAACCGGAAAAGTCTTTCTTCTCCCAGCAAATGCTACTTTAACCATATGGAATGACACACTCAAACAACACACAAAATACATATCTTATCTAGTACACTGTTACACGTTCACAATAATAATGCAAAGAGCAACAGTCACGTCATGACTGTGTAAGCAAAAAGAACAGGAAAGAGAGGAAAGCTCTTGCTGACTGTTGCTGCTGCTGTAGGCACCAACCAACCATTTATTTCCTTTGATGGCAATGTTGAATGTAAACCTAAGAAAACTATTGTACACATTTATCAAGTGTGCTAAACTGATCCTACTACTGATGATGAATTTGATCCTATCGTTGTCGGTCCGACTCGAATTATAGGAAAAAAGCCATACATTTTTTTTTGTCAAAATAGTAAAGTCATTGATCATCTTTGACAAATTCATTTACAACAGTCAATCACTTGCTAACTTTTTTCTCTCTTGTGAAGAATAATACTGTGTGTGTGGAATCTTTGACTAAGCCTTTTCAGCATGATTTCATGCGTGCAAGCTGGGTGTGTACGTCAATAATGTCCTAAATGAGCCCTGCAGTCAAAGACAGCCCCGGCAGGGATGACCACTATCATCATTGTAATACATGGACATAAAAGTCATAATGATTATTGTTATAATCCCTGTCACATTCCACTACAATGAGCCAATGACAAGTTGTATTACATTTTTATAATGCTATTGTACAATATTGCATTATTGCTGACTTCTTACGAGGACTACACACCACCACGTTATTATGATCATTGGACAGAGGAAGAAAAGGCTTGTCCGTTTTGTCATTTATGCAAAATGGCCATATATTACTCTCGCAGACAAATACTGACAAACAAGCAACAAGAACAGAGAGTGGTGGTGGCAGCATCCTGATGGTTTTCTATTCTCTGGCACTTGACTGTTTTTGAATTGCTCACCGGGACAGTGTTGTAAGCCATTATGGGCGATTATAGCTACAAAGTTGGCTTTAGAAAAAAATACATTATAACAACCATTTACACATGTTAGCATTTTTTAATACTTTTTGTTGATTGTTTACTTGCTACTATGTACTAATCTAACATTCCCATTTCTACACAAAGAAGTCATAGAAAAAAAGATAAATACCTATATTCATTTCATTTATAAATGCATCTGGTCAAAAGATGTGGTATTTGTAATGCATCATTGTACTTATTATTTAGACACACCACCAAGGCAGGATAATTGTTGTTGTGCTGTATTTATCTAATGAAAATGAAACAGTGAATACTGATGTGACTCACATCGTGTGAGTGCATGTTTTACACCCATTCAATCTTTCAAAAATCTGCAAGCTTTGTCCATCTTCCTAATCTAGGACGTAGAGGGACGTAAAGCACGTACGCGTTTAATGTGAACATGATAGATTAGCCGTTTTTTAGTTCTGAGTGGAATTACAAAAAAATTCAATTGGACATTATGATGGGCTGGTCATGAATGTGCGTTGCAGTTGTATGATTATGATAAATAAGTAAGTATACTTGCTTTATAAGCATTTGACCAATTACAAAGTGCAATTTAGTTGCCATCATGCATCGCTGCAGGCTTGGGCTGACTGACACATTCCATTCTGCCACCGAACCGGATATTTATAGTTGTCAACTAATGGAATTTCGCAAACCATTGTTATTTTCTTACTCACATGCATACATTGTAAGAGAACGTGCAATATTGCTTTTCAGAATCGCTTCTGATGATTTTCCACCACCACACACACAGGCAAGCGCAAGTAGCAAGGAATTTTGGATAGCCAATATTATTATTACATGCATGAAATGACAAAAACGATGATGACAACGACGGAACGTGGAGGATGACTACGTACGTGTCAGTCAGTTACATTACAATTTAACCCAGCTTTTGGTTTTAGATGCTCAGTTGACAGAGTAATTCTAGTTGTGTTTATGACAGGAAATATTTTACATAGTCGTTTTACCAAAAGCTAAAAACGAATGGTGCATGGTTATTACAACAGTGTAATTGCACATTCCGTTTTTCCAAATTTCAAGAGAAATTCAAGGAAACCAGTATGCAGCAAAAGTTACCAAATAAAAGTTATTATCACCAGTAACTGGAAAGTAAGAAACGTCACATGGAGTCTCTCTCACTTCAGTGTACCAGCCCAAAGAAATGCTTATAACATTCACCTATATAATATGTCTATCCCCAGATATATAAAAGGTTTAGCTGGCAGCTTTAGGGTTACTCTGTCAAATTCCTTGTCATGTCACATATACATCTGTTGTCTACTAGTAAAACTCGCTTTTTGAGATCTCATTCTGTCTGTGGTATTCCTCACATTATTACACCCAAAATCCAAACTTCCTATCTTGCTTCCTCCATGCATGCCTCCTTTTTCTCTTTCACACACAACAATCCTCTCAAGTCAGCCAAAGTGCAAGTGGTAGAATATATATATTATGTACATACCACATATAGGTATGTAAAGATTGGTAAAATGTGTGAGTATGCATAATATGGTGTTCCTATATATTATAGTTCTATTCAAGTAGTAGCACCCCAGAGACCTAATAATATCCCTTTGTTACTCAATGTGGATATTCCCGAGACAAGAAGTTACAATTGAGTGAATACATGGAAGAGACAGATCTTAACAAGAGTAGACCACATTGAAATTATGAGTTTCTATTGTATGAAATTCTTGCAGAAATAACATTCTTATTATTATTATTTTAGTAAAACTACTTTTCTACAAATAATGCATACATGATCCTTTATGATACGATCAACTTAATATTCGTACCAAAATTATAAATATGTAAAATGAACTACGCAGCTGAATTCTTGTTGCTTGTAGGATTTGTGCGAGTTCACAACAAGCCAGCGGAAGCAACATAGGTACCCAATATTTTTTTTGTTATTTAAAGACTTCAAAGAATTAGCGAACACAGTCCAATGAAATCCACTACTAGGTGCCAAATTCGCCTACGTGACTTCATTTCATCAAAAATCGAACAACATGAATAATAAGCCTACAAGTTCAGTATATCAACGTTAAATAAAATAACCTACCTATTCATTCCATGCAACAGTCAAAAGGATAATCCCACATGAAACAAAAAAATCATCGTCAGATCGTAAAATCTTATTTTTCGCAAGTAAATAGTAACTTGCACAAATGTTGACATCATCTTTTTACATTTCATGAAGGAGTTAGACTTAAGTAGTTTATGTCCAGTAGTAAGATCAAGGCGAGGCGGTATGTTAATTAGCAATAAAATTAAAGTTTCATGTTTACACCGCGTTAATAAGGCTGCGTAAAGAATTAATGACGCCAGTGTACATGGACTTTGAGACGTAAAAACTTTCTCAAATATTCTCACAAGAAAGACTTCCCTGTTTGTTATTGTGCAATGCAAAACTCATTTAAGTAGGATAATCTAACAAAACGTAAGGTACTTTTGTATTGTAAGACGATTACACGGCGACAGTAAATTTATTTTTTATTTCTCTTCATGTGCGTTAAGTTAAGCTGAGTTAGCCAATTCATTACTCTTCAACATTTCTCGCAACTCATTTGTCCAATTCTTTGTATAAACATGCACCCCTCAGCAAAAGTAGACAATTATCGTTACCTTCATCATTACCACCGCCATCATGGCGATCATCATCGTCAAGAAAATGAGAAGACACGCCATAGCTATCTATCTAATATCTATCTGCAGCCAACTGCACAGCTCATAAGCTTCGTAGCAAAAGTTTCAAATTTAACGAGGAAGAATCAAATCAGTAACATAACAGCAGAGAGAAGGAAATGACTTTTCACTCCAACAATCCATTTCACTCACAAACAGAAAGAGTATCATGATGACGATCATAAGAATACAAGCAGCAGCGTAACAGAACCATATAGCGTGAGTGTGTGTGCGAGTGTTGGGAGGGATGAGCATAACGCAGAATGACAAACAAGAGGTTTATTCACCCATGAAAACCAGTGCTCCAAATTGACCTCAAATTAGCTTTGGTTATCCTACAAAACCATATTACGTAGTTAGTCTCCCCATAAGAGTACATTAGAGTAATTCAAAGATGGATGAAACAGTGATAAAGATTATTATGGTTTGCCTGGTTTAATGTTTCACTGTCTCTATATATATCTATATGAGAAGAATGCTATATAGTTTTTCTTCCAAGCACTGCCATTAGTACTATCACAATCAACTTCTTCTTGCAACAACATACAGGCTCTACAGGAGATCAAATCAATTTCCCATTTACTACACTAAAGGGAGGCATTATAGCATACAAGTCCGAATAGGATATAATACATACTTTCATCCATTTTTAAGAAGAAAAAAAGTCAATTGGGGATCAAAAGAAAGAGTTACTAGAAAGAGACTAACGGAGTATCTTTTAAGTAAAAAACATCCTTTCACAATCACGACAGAAAGACATGATTTTGTAGCCGTGTGGTGCACGGCCAATGTCACGGACACATTTTTTTCTGGTGTGGTATTAGTTGAAATAATCACGTAATGTTCATATTAATACACGCAATTTTATATATCATAACGCACACGCAACTTTTATATCAATTCCTAATACTATGTCTGTATTCTACGAAAAGTATAACTTGGGTTAGTGTAAGAGTAACAAAATGGTACAGCAAAAGTTGCTAGTTTGTATAGATGGCTGCCGTTAGCCACGCTTTAATTGCTGATTTTTCAAACGATAAGTTTTACTCACAAAATGACTCCCTGTATCAACATACAAGCACAATTTCAATTTGTAAAATCTCCATGAATAAGTTCCAAGAGTGGTATACAGTTTATCTATTATTATTTTCATGCACTATAGAATTTGGTAAGAAACCATATAATTTTGTGGTTAGTTATATACAGCGCAAAAAAGTCAATGAAGCATAACTACCAGCCACCAGCCCAATAAGGATAACCTATATGCGGTGTAATTAGGAAAAAACAATTTCAAAATGATTCAACATAATTATAGTTTTGTATGACTCTATTTATCACTACGCTGGCTAAGCGATATCGAAATAAAAAAATATTAAATAAATACACCGCAAAAATATGTATACAGTAATCCATACTAACGACTAACAAGAGAATTCTCATACCTTCGTGGCAAAAATTGATGAGATGAGATTCCGTATACGTTCCATGATTTTTTGCCGAGATTAATAAGGATTCCAGCAATCAATTACTTTTTTCCACTCCTTCTCCAATAAATACTATCTACTCTAACTAAACTATATTAAAGGTACAAACTAAGTTCACCAGGAAAGAAAGTTATTTCCTTTGAAAAAAATATCACCGGTTTTCGGATGGCTAAACGCTATATTTTCTCGCTTAAGTAAAAAGCGGGCTTCCTCTATTTTCGCTATGATATAATGATGTTAACAACTTGTATCACACAAAAACTTGGAATATGCTACACCATCGAAAGTTTTTTCTACGACTGCAGTTGTACTGATTGCAAATGTTGTAATGCTGGTCGTACAGTAGACCGTAAGAAAAAAATACTATTTAGCGTTGGTTGGCACTGCTACACATTACAGACTAGCAAATATATATTATTATAGAGGAAGACAGAAAAAAGTTTTTCCTATGACTAGCCAGCTTCTCATAGCGATCGCAGAACCTAACCTCTTTACCGATTCCTTCCACTCTGTTCTACAATCTTCTTTTTACCTTTACAATCCAGTCAACCAGAAAATCAAACCAATCAAAATCCAACGCTAAACGTTATAAAGACAAATACGGAAAGTCTCAGAAAAGATGAGAGAGAGAGAGATCATTTGTGGTTTCAATTCATTCAGCCCACGTACATGACGTTGTTACACCTTGTTCATTGGCATGTACTACCACTACATAGAGTAGAGAGAAGTGCACCTAATATTTCTTTCTATATATGCCAACGTATCATTGCAGAGGATAATTGAGCACCTCCTGATAGAAATATTTCCTCTCAGAGACAGCCAAACAGTACGAGTGCATCGTAAAAGATGACTACAAATGGCAATAATAGGTATAGTTTTTAATGTTATGTATCTGATGCAAAGAACAAACTTTTGGTCCTTTTAAGTTCGGTCTGACTAGTACAGCTGCCAAACTACTCTAATAGTAGTAGTGAGGTACAAGATATATTTATATCCTGTGTACTACATAATCACCAACAAGTAGTAATACGTATTCATTCTCTGATTCATAACTGCCGATGAGAAGGTAGAGAGGCGAGGAGCGCTGGTACTTTAGCATGTCAGCAAATTCCACGTTGTAAGGAAACTTTCATTTCGCTCAATTTCACAATTTACTACTACAATGTACACCCCCCTGCATACATACCGAGTCCGCACAAATTTGTAGTTCTCTGCTAAAGTTTAAAAGTTAAACAGCAGATAAGACAAATAGCATAACTTTAGTGTACATGCTTTCTGGTTATCTTGCATGAAAAGATAAAACTGTTTAGTAAAGAGAAACAAGTTGTAAAGCACGTAAAGTAAGAACAAGTACGGTACAGCAAAAGATTTTTATTATTAGATAAGTGTCCTTGTATCTAGTGCATGAGTGCAAGTGGGTTGTACACAAGTCAAAGTACTTTTGGACATGCTTTTTTATATGCGTATGAAAAGGGAAAATTGGCAAACAACATTATCGTTGGTATAAATACATGACCTTTCCTTGATGTATCTATCGACATTTCCATCAGGTTAATACCCAAATTAGTGGGTTGATTATGCAAATATCTTCCTACATCCTCAACAAATATTATGCATTCACTAAAAATACACAGCAGCAAAGACCAGAGACCGGTACGTAAAAAATCAGCCAGCTAAGCAGTTTAACCTTCTCATGATAAAGAACGTAAAAACCAAGTGGTAAGTAGGTAGTAGTCTCTTTTGTGATAATTTTTAGTGCTCATCCCTATTCCCTACTTGGTCTTTACTGGCTTGTTACCATTTTTAGGTCTCCAGCATAGAAAAGGAGCAGCTTTCTTGAAGAATGGAATACGGAGTGGTGTGACGATGTGGCATTGCATGCTATGAACATGTCATAATATTCCAACCAAAAAATCATCATCATTTGTCATCAACTGTACATTAGTCATCTCATCTCACACATGTAACTTTGGAACATCATCATAATCACGACCAAGAATTTTTTGAGGACAACTGCAACTGTTAGTCAACTTCTTTACGTTCCAGTACGTATCATCGGCAGAAAACGCTGATCATGCAACAACTCCATGTGTAACTAACTATATAACACAGATATTCTTATCAATACTAGAAATATAGTCTACGGTACAATAGTACCTACTCTCAATTACTATAGTGCAACATGCTTCGTACATTAAGCTGGGAAATAGTTGACTTAAAATAAAGACTTGGACCTTTAAGAAATATTTCTTCAAGAAAAAAACATCTTTCGCTTCTTCTCCATTATCTCATCTCTTTGAACCGGCCATTCCATTCCATTAGTATAATCAGCTTTTTCTGTCCTCATGCAGCACATGCAACTATTATTACTATTGCTTATAATGATTCCGCTGCTACTTCTTCATTTCTTCCTCGTGACTTTAGCAAATATTTTTGTTCTTTCAACAGATTATATGTAGTAGAGGTTATGCCTGGGTTCGTTAAAGTTTAAGCGTCTGACTTTCGGACCATATGCATATTTTCAATTAGAATACAGTGTAATATATTTATTTCTGCTAAAAGATTTAGTCCATCATGTTCATTTTACTTAAGTCGACACTTCTTTTCTTACGCTGCAGCAGGGTATTATATAAATAGATGGCAGCAAAAAATATGTTATTTACAGCATTTAATCATCCATATCTCCAAAAGAGGGCTAAATGGTTTCTTAATAGGACTTTTATTAGAAAACTTGTGTTTGCTTTTTCTGCGTAGTAGTTTCTTTATTTATTTTAATATCTCGACCATTAAGATTGATTTATGAATTTATGACGCAGTAGAGGAATAAATGCGTATGGCTATTTGAATAACTTTTGACTTCATTGGAATGTTGATGTGGAGGGTTATCTTCAAAAGGTCTCTTTTTGAACGCATATATGTATATTATATATAAATAGACATAATATAGGTATTATATAATGCATGTGAGCAGAATGGGTTTGTACATAAACGTAAAATTTAAGAAATTCCTTTGGTCACATAAAAAAGTCAAAGACAGCGCTCCCCTTTTAATTTTTTATAACTGTTACACTGACCTTCAAGACGAAAGTCATCATGGTATTGAATTCAGTTATGAACAAAATGTGTGAGCGACAAATGATTTTAAAACGAATTCCTGGAACATTTACCCGCATACTACATGAATTAACGAATTTACAAATAATATCATTCAATGAAAGTAATCACTCATCAAAGGCTAAAGATTCTCTTTCGCAATGCAAATACAGAAGCCGAAGCTTATAAATGACTCATTTTGTAAATAAATTTGGGTATAAAGCCAGTACAATGACATTCCTTTAAACTGAGCGATAATACAAAGTGCATGGCCGACTCGGTGTGGCGTGTCAAGAAGATGAGTCAAACCCTTCAGATCATCAATCTGGAGCAACCAGCGGTTCACGAATAAGTCATGCATGAGATGGTACATGGATGCGTGTACATGCCTGGAGCAGAGATGCTTCATTGAAAATGAAAATGTAGTCACTCATTTGCAGAATGACCAACGGCCATAGCGTAGGTATTGAATGACAGCATCAATCAACTTTTTCTTGCAAGTGGATGATCCGCTGATTTGCAGCTTGTGACTTGGTATGCGGTAGTGATGTGCGAAGATGGATCATCAACATCATTATCATCATCAGTGAGAGAAGATGAGTCACAAACAAATGAGTTAAGGATTATTAAGCAAATTATTTGTGTTAATACTTTTTTGTTTTTATATGTGGCAAAAACATGCGAAATCAAAGTATACCGACTTGTGAATTACTTAACCTTATGACACATGATTGTGTCGTGTTACACTCATTCAGTGATATGCATCATTAATCGAATTCATATGGATTAGCCTTTTACAACAGGCATAAAATATGATAAAAATAAAACACATCTGCTGCAGTTAGAGGGATGACTGAAATTTGGTTTTAGGGTTAAATTAAAAGGATTTGCTTCGCGCAAGATGTATTCTTCATTGAAGGTTGAAAGTAATTTACACAACCTGAAAGATTATATGGTACTATGGAATGTTAGAAAGAAAATGTTCCAACAACAAGCATGACTCAATATATACCAAGAAAAATGCGCGTCAATCCCAAGTGACATTCGATTTCCGATATGACAAAACTCACTAAACCAATATAATATAAAGCATTTTATGTCAACTGGGTACACAGATGGGTTTGTGTGTCGTGTCAAAAAGGCTTTCTTGGCACTTTACTAAGTTTGACAGAGGGATCATATTCCTTCGATTGTCAATTTTCTTCTTCCAGACAAGAGGGAAAAAACAAGTTTCTATGCTTCGTTATATAACTTGCTACAATCCAATTCATGTATACAGTAACTTTCCATATAATATGTATAAAATGTTATAAAATGCCGGTACATAAGTCTCTCTCCACTCTTGTTAGGACTCCTGTCTTTTTACTCTGGTTTCCCCGTTCCAGTCCTAGTCACTCTTAATCAACTGACAGGGAGCACAAGAATGAAGCTAAATAAATAATCTTGGAGAAGAAAGAAGTTTAACCTAGTGTGTGACTCCTTCTGTCAAAAGCGTTTACTCAGTTTTTCTTTCCTCCATTCAACCTTTGTTATTAAGTGATTTTCTTCCAAGGAACACGTACCTATCAAACTGCATGACGCAACATTAGCCTTTGTTTCTTCACTACTGCCAAAATCGAGTTGTATAGAATGATAATAAGAACTTATGTATGTAAAAGTAATAAATAAACTGGATTCAAATATTTGGCATAAAGAATAATAAGAAACGCACCTTGTAGAAGGCACCATTATACTCACATTTCGTACTTGCAACTCGAACAAGCTTTTTTGAATCTGATTGATTCTGCCAGATATTCAATTATTTCGTTTAATTAGCGAATATAGTTAGACTTAAGCCATTAAAACTGCTAACTCAGGCGAAATTCAAACATTCATTAGTTTTATTTGAACTTTTCAGATCACACCATGTTGCTTTCCCATTTAATTTATACAGCCCTTTTCTCTTTTAATTTTCAGCGAGAGAAATTCAATCCGAGTTTCGGACTTTGGAAACGTGTGCTTTCCCTAAAACCTGCTTATGTGAGTAGACATGTACATTTGCACACACGCACGTCCAACGTATACTTCTATGTACCATATCAGATCAGCTAATTTGCATCCACTTCCACACGATCAATACCCTTTCCCTTTTAACGTGTTTTTCTTTTCTAATAACCAACTGGATGCTGGCAGCGCTGTCTGGAATTTTTAATGAATTTAAATAGTTTTCCTAATAATAAAACAACGAACCTAAACGAAAGCTCCAGCTTTCCTTCCAACTCCCACCAAAGCATATTACCTCAACCATCTGCTTCCGTTTGTCCCGATTTCGTAATTGCTGTAATTATGCAAGGAAACTAGCCAACATACCTTCCAACCTACTCAACAAAACAAACTAAATGCTTCCGCCCTACACCAACGACCGTCTGCGTGAGTTGAAATTGTTTCTTTCGTTATCAACACCTAACTAGGAGTCCGATGAACGGGCGTGATGATACAACGCTGAAAGTCAGTAATTAAGCCAGCCTACAAGTAAATATGTCGTTAATCATGAAGGAACAACGACACATTCTCGTTTTCCATCATCTCCACCATCTCCCAGTGCATGTACGAGTAGATCATTGGCTGCCAGCTGTACAAGCAAGCTATCTTGATGAGATTAATGCTGCGAAAATCCTTCACCACCAACTTCCACTCTTTCTTCCAAGTAGCAAAGGAAATAAGCGTGATAATAAATTGAGAATGTACCGAACTGAAGCATGGATGCTTCTCTCGACATAATTGAAACGGGTGAAATAATATTTCATATAATACCTACATAATATGAATTGTAGTAGCTGTTTCCACTTCAGCATCAGCATCATTGTTATACACTCTTCCAGTTGTTCTTCAAACTCCCATGCACTTCGTGCCAAAGTACCGAGATTCCAGAATATATAACACCATAAAAAGAGCAAAATCTAAATAAATAGGAACCAACCAGCATCGTCATATTCACGTGGTGGGTGGCATCCCTTCTATCTCGTTATACATATATTATGGATTTTTTTTCATACAAACCCCAAATTGAATGCACCCCTTTAATCTAACATGTCAGCAGTCGGCTCATAAAACATGGTCTTTTGCGGACCTGGTTTAGCAGCATTGTGTATTGTATCGCTTATGGGTATCATCGAGGTAAATAAAATACAAAATAAGAATTGAAATTAAATTAGCATCATGCAGTGCTCTGACTCAGAAAGATCTCGTAATTCTCCACTCTCTTCCATCATCTGGATTTACGAGGAAATACTGTAGCTGTATAGATATTTTAGTATATAAATCAAAATGAGACTTGTCTAAACTTTTTCGTCTTACACTACCATTTTTTATTTATATACAATTCCTATCTTTTTCTCATGTCTCTCAGCAAGCAAGAAAACTATAGCACAAATGACCCTACTGAATATTTGTATTATCAGAACAGAATAGTGAATACTTTTTATATATATAAAAGAACAGTTCTATTACAAACCAACCAACTTAAGCATGTTTTTCCAAGATATATGACGAAACTTTTTTTTTACTCCGTTTCAATTCATTTTTCATGCTAATGCTCCAGAAATGCACTTGTAGTTCAACCATAATCCTTTTTCCGAAGGGTTGCGTTCAACTTTTGAAAAAAGGAGGAACGTACAATGAGCTCGTTACTGAAGTAAAGTTATGTCTGGGCATGTATACTAAACGCACAATATTGTGCATTGCATCTTTGTAGTAGTCGAGATACAATGCCAAAAATTCTTCGCGCATCTCAAGTCTTCAGAACATTCTCTATTTTACTCCTCATTGCTGTTATGTGTGTGTAAGTATGGACACAGGAGTCACATTAAAAAAGCCACATGATAAAATATGGATCAAGAAGAAAGGTCGCTCGGTTAAAAAAATATGTTCATGTCTACCTAACAGCACATTCCAATACTCCACACATAACATTGCCACCGTTGTATTTTCTTACCAGTTCCAACTGGAAACTGGACAGAAAGAAATACACAAAAAAATACTTCCTCCTCTCCAGACCAAGAGTGGACTCTAGGGCTTTTCCTACTATTTCCTCTATCTTTATGTAATGATATCAAAACTCTCAAGTAAATAGACGGCAGTCTGGAGAGAGAGAGAGGAAGATATCTCTCTTTCTCTCTGTCTTGTGCCTTCGACGTGTTTTTTTCACAAAAGCAACCACCAAAAAAGTGGTAGTGTTCTCGTTTTATTCTTCCTCCATGCGTTTCTTTGCCTTCCAGTAATTCCATCGACATCAAAAAAATCTAACGTTCCCTATCTACATAGACATGACGGTATAAAAAAATACAAAAATATATAGTGTGCTCTGTACAGTACAATCAACCGACCACCGCCAACACCACAACATAAAAAGTATAAATTCCTCATGTATGTGGACTGAGGACAGAGACAAGATTCTATTTTTTCCTCCTATTCAATGTACACTTCGTGAACACGCACACATGTGCATCATTCTCTCTTTTCTTCTTACAAGTTGTAGCAATACATAATAATAATCATATCGTAATAATATTATATAACACAAAAAGCAACGCAGCATTGCTCTCTCATTCAATATAATCCATTACAAAAAAGTAGTAAAGGTCTCGGTCTAGGTCCTACTCCTAAAAAAGCTTTTTCTCTCTCTTCTTTAATGCTACTTATTCTTTACAGGGTGAGCAATGTGATTCTTTATTTTATAAGTCTCCTCATCCATCCATCTCTCTAGCGTTTATGTTATTGCAAAGCTATCACAATGCTCTTTTACACTCTATATCATTCCAGCTATCCATCTACAACACTCTTCTTCCTTTTATTCTTCGCCTTCTTCTCGGAATTTCTTTTCAGGTCTATTTCTCATCTTGCCTTCATCTTAAAAAATCCATACTTGTAGAATACACACAGAAGCTATCAGACATACTGATGCTACATCTTCTAGACAAGTGCACCATTTTTGTGATGCATAATAGGCAAGCAATTGGAGAACGCTGCTGTTGAGAGTGAATGTGTGATATATGAATGTGTATTAAGAAGAATGCATGGCTCACTTATTCAATATATTTTTTTTCTAGTTTTTTCAAGTAAAAACCATTTTTTTGTCTTCCTTTTCTTCTTTTCTGGTACAAAGCTCCGTTACTTGTGCGATGCTTGTTGGTCGTTTCAAGTAAAAAATAAGGATGTTATGTAAGTGCCGGTAGTAAGGAGGAATCATAGTAGACAGACATATTATTAGTACACTTTTCCCCTTATATGCTATATTTATTAAGAATCTTTTTTTACAAGATTCAGAATTCTAAGGATGTACACATTGGATTATATAGCCATGCTTGTCGAGAAGAGTCGGCATGTTCATATCTTGAAATAATATATGGGCTCCCATTATTGTCACCATTAAACAACTCTAGCTCTAGAATGAGCAGTGTAAAAAAGAAAGGTGAGGGGAATCCTGTAATGTAAGTAAGTATGTATGTGCACTTTGAAGTTGCATTCCCACACATTTGCTGCTGCCGTGCTAGTAAAAAACAAGCAAATATAGGAAGAGTAATGATAGCGTGCATATATAGGTACAAGCATTAAGGAGTCTCTCCTTTCTGGTAACAATAAACTCTTGTTTCTTTAATAGTTTCTCCCAATGAAATTTGTTGTAGGTGCAGTAGTAAAAGATTTTGATCCTCAAGTGCTTACTTTTCACAAGTATACCTGATACCTCTAAAAATCTTAAATGTGGATATATTTTTCTCTCGTAACATGTACAATGCATCGTTAAAGAGCCCGTAGGAAAACCATTAGATTTTTCGGATAATGCTCCAATGTGCATAATGTTTATGTGTGCACTTTTTTTTCTAAAAATAATTCCATCTAGCGGAACTACTTTCCTGTTTTGAGAGAGAACTGCACTGCACCTTTTGCTCATAATCCTTTTTTATTTAGAGCCATGAGGAGAAACTCCATCAACTCATAACTACCAACAATAATAGCAGTCAGACATCTTTATTTTAAAAAGCAGCGATTTTGTTGCAAGGCTTTTGTCGGCAAAAGTCTTAATCCGTACTCCACACACCCAAAATCTGTAATTGGGGAAAACTGCCGTGTATCTCGCTGCTCCATCGTTCAACGGTATATTACGTAGTTTGAGTTTTTGGGGTTCTTTTCTAACTCAACAATGTCTGTCTGTCTCGTTGTATGGCAATGTATGAACACTAACCACCCTGACAAATAACAAAATGCAGTTATATTTAATGCACAGACATACAAAAATGTACGTTGTTAAAAGCAAGGCGAACCTTTACGATGGCGTGTAAACAATTGCTAAATACGAACCGGAAATGTTTTTCCTTAAAAATGATCTCAAAACATGACATGCGGTTTTAAAAGATAAATTGTCAATATTCTTATACTTTCCGTGTTTATTATATTTGTTTGCTTCAACACTCAGTCTGTAAGTATTAAACTAATCACGAAAGGTGAAAGGGTGGCTGCATAGAGCACCTGTGAGAATACTTACTTACACGAGCAACGAATGCATTCAACTTTACCTCTAGCCACAAGCATATTACGTGAAACCTACAAAATTAAGCGTACAAATCGAAAGCTTAAGTACAAAGCAACGAATGCGCATTATCATGCGGCATTAACTTCTCAATTCAAGTTTCACCTTCCCCATTTTCAACTCACAGATGGAAAACATGGCGTGGCACAGCACGAGTGTATAAGAGAGATCAGATAAATTTGGAGGAAAACCAAAAGTAATTTCATTTCCTGCTTTGCTTCTATGCATGCCCTAAATCATTCCGATTTAGCAATTTACCCAGACTCACGGAACGTCAACCCCCACTACAAAAAGTGACGCGTAAAACTTTAATCCAGTGGCCTAATAATATATTTGGGAAACCCTACAAAAGACGTTAGTTTCGTTTGTATGTAGTTTGTGAATTCAGTAGTTGTACTAGTCAGCAATGCAATAAATTATATATTTTGAGCAGCAGCTACCCCTATATACAAAAAGTTACGCATGAATTTACATACAATTGACAAGGCTACACCTGTCTGTCTTTGCCACACCATCATATAGTTTCGATTCAATTTCAGAATCTCATTTGTTGCAAAACATTCCTATCAAAGCAATTTTACTTTTTACAATGAATTTACAAATTAAAAAGTGTGCATCAAGTATGTACCCCCATGTTGCAAAAATCGCGCATGCCATTAATAGTTCAATCATTGTTGTTATTACATTCCTTCACTGACCATAATAAAAAGAATCCATGTTGGATCACTGTAGGTACGAGTTTCAATGCATCTTTCACTCTTCGACAACATCAATACCTAATTTGCATTTTTAAAAAATAGGCTGAGAGGAAGAACTGACTCGATGTAATGAATGATAAGTGATATCTTCGCCATTAATTGACATGATACACCCTCAAATTGAAAAATCGTGGTGAGCTTAGCCCGTGCTCGTGTATGAAAAATATTGGCATTTCATTACCATTATTGAACGCATCTCTCCTTTGTTGCCCATATATTTCCCCGTATGATGTGAATTTTAATTAATTTTGTGATATAGCAATCCATAATAATAACAACAATAATAATAATACGATGTGACTGGTGACGGCTGTGGTGGTCTTTGATTGTGAGTGTAATGCGAAATAAATGTCAAGAATGTTCACTCCTTCAATTCAAGTAGTCCAAAAAATGCCTAATGCTTTTACACGCTGCGCATACTTTCAATGTACTTTACATCAAACTGCGCAGCGTATAGGTAATTTCGCAGCAGATAAAGTCCTTGAAGAATTTTTTTACTTCAACGAAAATTGCCTGGAATCTTAATGATGGAATATGTGTGTCGATAAATATTTTGATACTCTACTTCATCATCTCTAACTTGGAACCTCACCCTCTCTGAGAGACCTTGCCTGACAAACTTATAATGCACGTTATTATTTATTTTTTACCTTTGAATCTTGTACACTGTCGGTAAATTGTATTCAGAATTCTTATCTCAACTCCTATTTATCATCGACAACAAGAGCACTGAAAGGTAGCTATTACTTTTTTATACAAACATGCTGCTCCTGTCATTTCATTGTAAAAACCATAAAATATCAATGTAATAATAATAATCATCAACTGTCATTTATATAATCAACTCTAAAACTGTCTCATAGCGGATAAAAATGTGAAATAATGCGTATGTGTGCACTATGCACGTTTATAAAATATGTTTTAAAATAACCGGAAACATAAAGTCAGCGTGTGCACACGGGTACGGTTACAAAAAAAAACGAAGTTAAGGTCACAACAATTTTCATCTTTTTCTAGCCTCCCAAAGGATTGCATACACAAATAGTATCAAAACAGACTGCTCTTGACTAAAAATTCTTATTTTCTTCAACCGTAAACAGTATTATCTTCACATACAAACTGTTTTTCATATGGTCTCGTAAAAACGCTGAAGGTTAAAGTTTTGTGTGCTTATACATATACAAGTTTAGCACTATAACACATGAGAGAGATCTACAAAATGTAGTTACTTTTTACTGTTTCTCCAAGAAAACACTGAAAAAATACTTTGTGTATATATTATAGTCATTCCTTTCCGGGTAAACTGCACACCAGAGCGTACTATCTCTCTGTAATACGAAACAGGAAGAAAGGGAAATCGTGTTTGCTTCGCGATATGTTACGTATGAACTTTTCTCCACGGCCACGTTTGTATCATCGACTGTAGAGTTCATCCATCACCGAATTTCTTTTCCCCACACCATACCACCACCATCACCACAGCAAATGCTCCGAATAGTCGTGTATACACAAGAGTTTTCTTTTCTCGTTCAGCTTGATGCGTTTTCCCAACAACTCTCTTCTTAACCAGTAGCACCACTGACTCCACTTGATAATATGAATTTAGGAAAAGAAAGAAAAATTCCTTGTCGACGTAGATGAGGACGACCATGAGAAGAGAATGTAAAGTTGAGTCTGGTGTAAACTGTAAACCATGCATGAGTTGAGAAAGTGGAGAGACCTATACAGATACAAGATGCTTGCAAAACTCATGTTTTCCGATCCGCTTCACTATACAGTAACTGGATCCAGCTTGGGGGAAGCAACCAACGGCTTTATTCAGTAAAGAAAACTAACTTTTTTCCGACATATTATGCGTGAGTAGCAGCATGTATTCAAGTAGTACGCATTTCTCTCTACTTTCCCTTTCCTCTCTGCTACTTACTAACAGATTCTACTTGAGTTGACTCAAGGGCAATGTACCATGAATACTCAGAGAAGGCATTCTAAGAATTATGCATAAGTATTATGATGACTTGTTACAAGGTCGTCAGTGTAGAAAATTTGATTTCTCAGTACAAAAGCTGTAAACTTTAAGTGCTCCAAAATAGAGTAAGTACATATGTGACTATATTTTCGTCTCTAAATATATTTATTGTCTGCTGCATTGCATTTGGCTTGCCATTCAATTTTTCATTGTGGAAGGGCGGTGGTTATATTCTATTTCATTCAAATTTTTCCACATAATATTCCAATTCAGTCAATTTTCCAAATGGAGCCAATACGGTTTGAGCAAGTTGATTGAGCATTGTTGCCCCCCGATGCATTTTAGAGTTAAGGTCTAATTAAGGTAAATATATGCTCGTGTTTGTATGCCTATATGCTAGACTGGTTATTTAGAAGAAAATGACAAAAAAAATCATTCTTTACTTACCTCTGGTGAAGTCACTTCTCCATTCTTCTGCTTGTCCTCCTTAACTTTCTTTTCCCTTCTGAGGAAACTGAATCTACGGAAAGAGCGCTTCTTCTGCACCTTATTCTTCTTTTCTGTTGATTCTTCCTCCTTGGTTGGAGTAGTCTCTCCATTTTGCTGTTGTGGCTCTTCCTTAGGTTTTAAAGCCTCCTTTGCAGCGTCGGAAACCTTATCCACAGCCTCGTTAGCAATGTCCTTCATAATATCCTTCATTTGCTCCTTGGCTCCCTAAAGAATCACAAGGAAAAAACATTTAAAAAAGGAAACAAAAAATATACTTTCCCTTTTATTTCCATATACGGGAAAACTTTTTTTTCTTCAAAATATGAACTCATATTTTTTTAAATGCTTGGGATTCTTCCAACATCTCCAGATCGTACCATTTACATCCCCATCAACATCACGTCAGTTTGATAATCTTATTACTACGCTCAGCTCACAGAATGTTGCCAGTGGAGGAGGATGGAACATTGGTACGGAAGAAGGAATGTGTCAAAAACTCACGTCATCATCTCTACAGAAAAAAACGCTTTCACGTGTTGGAAGAAAGCACTAATAAAACTCGGGCTTTACAAGCTTGTAAGTGTGTAACGTGTATAGCTTCATATGTAATAACAACTGCTCCCACTTCCTCAAAAGACTACACTGCACTTCCCCTCTCAAGAAGAGAAATAAAAAATACCTGACTTTCCTTCCACGATTTCACTTAAAACACGCTTTTCTTTTTTTCGTCATGGCCATGGCCAAACCACTGTTACTTTCTCTTCACGGAATCCTCTTGAAATGCTGCACACAACCTTTTCATTTTCCTTATTTGTAGTTGCACCCTTTTCGACATCTTAAAACCTGATTTAGTGTGTATATCTTTCTATGCTACATAAATTCAGTGTAAATATAGCCAAGTACTACAGTCCTGATTGTTAGTTGGCTGTTGTGCGTGCCTTCCGTGGCCTGAACCATCATCATAGTTCAATTTTTTCTCATCGGGAAATGAATAAATATATTAAAACTCTTTCAGGAGAGGAAGTATGGTTCCCACTTTTGCTCTACGGAACTGCAAAGATCGTTAATTTAAGTTGTATTGTGCTCTTCTGCCGAAGCCGAAAATCACATGGAAGAATGCGTTACGAGAGAGAGAGAGATACAATTCCAGCGTAAATTTGGGCATTATGCTCTATTGATTTCATGGTTATGTCATGTACTTTTCTCCAGGCTCATTCTCACTACCTTTCACAACACTCTATATAGACACACGTACTATTACCTATGTTGCTGACTGCTGCCTTTCTCCAACTCATTTCATCCCTTCCCTTTTACACTTTTCTTAATAGTCTTCGCATTTTATTCTTATTTCTTAAACTACACAACAACAGCTCAACTAGCATTATGTTTCTATGTAGTAGCGATATACTTTCCACACTTTCTCTTTCTATCCCCTCTAATTCTCCGCCAGATAGGAAAAGTTTATTGCGCCCTTTTGGTTTAAATGAGTTGGCTGGTATTTGCCGGTAGCTATTTTCTTCTATCATTTGGTATAAACTGTGAAGAGAAAGTTTTCTTCATTCTTCCGGCACGCCGACTTGTCTATGTACAGCAAGAAGTAATAATTTTACCCCTAACAAGTAACAAGAGGTTTTGTAAAGTTCTTTTCGTGCTTGTATTCACAAATGCAAACTTAAAGAGTGTCGTGAAGTAAGTGGACTTCACTGCCCATCTAGAATAGGTATTTTTATTGAATCGGATGGATCTATTCTCCTCCATTTAATTTCTCTCATAAAACGGAGAATGAATTGTCAATTAAGTTACATAAAAATCTCTCCCTCTATAACAATAAGTATTCATAATGGCATAATAGAGCAAACTATTTAATGTATATTGCTTCTACTGAAACCAGACTTTCTTCCAATAGCCTGCAACCAAAATCGACGAAAGAGTAATAAAGCGAAATAGATACTTAGAAGTTACTATGTATCGAAATAATCACAATAACGATAAGATTGTAGTCATATAATATGCATCGAGTAGAAGCAATTAAACTATTAAACTTTTCCATTAGCCTGACAGTGACGGAAGTTGATGTTGTACAAAATCTTGCACAAAATTCAAAATGCATGTAACAATCAGCACCAAAATTTTCAGATGAATTTCTCTACATCTTTAAGAATAGTTTAAGGGAAAAAGTAAGAGGAAACATTATTCACTACGCTCTCTAGTTTCTGCACTGTTCTTTATTTCAAAAGCATCTCACAATTTCAAGGGCAATTGCATTCGTAAATCGTTCACAATGTGCTCAATTATAATCACTTTTGTTGTATTTATGAGTTTGAGCATCTGGAATCAACCCAGAACAGGTATACTGTTGACTATGGTGTAGTGAAAAGTAAAACTGATAATTTTCGTATACATACATATATGATATATGATATGTACATAGGTACGTATGCTATTATGATATGTATCAAGTCTGTGTATTGTATACCTGTGTAATAGGTATAAGACTATTTTTCAAATCCCATAATAACCCTAATTTTATATGCATATAGATATCAGTGGATGCTTCAATCTTGGTTCGTGAAACACGTTCAATAAAATTTCTCTCAAGCCGAATGCGATATTACACATGACGCGTACAGAGTATTTGCAAAGTGGTCTAGGGAATAAAGACATGAAATTCAGAAAATGGCAAAATCTTTTATCGAGCTGTCTTTACGCTGTTATTCCTCCAGCGGTAAACGATAAGCAGTTCGAAGGAACGACATCTCCGCACCAGTTCAAGTAGAATTTTATAGGTATCATAAAAACACATCTCATAAAAAGGGGAGCTGATTTTAATGAGAAATGAAATAAAGTCGTTTCTTGAAATGAACTTACCTCAATAATGTGGTTACCACCATCCTTTCCTGCATCACCATTTTGTACAACGGCAACATCCTCCACAGCGGCGTCTCCCTTCTTTGGAGTTCCAGAAATATTGGCCTTGCTAGCTTTTCCACCCATGTCGAATGTGTTAAAAAATTGTAACGTGAGTTCAATTAAAATAAAAAATCTGCGATGGTACGCTTCCCTCGTCAATCTCCTGAGCTATAACGTCTTAAGATATCTGTAAAAACCAATACAATATTTACTTGGTTAGATGAGTGCTGTAACACAAATCGTTTTTTTTCTTAAACGAGCTAAAAGGAATGCTATTGACAAGAATCAGCAACAAGATTTCGTGAGTGCATACTACTAAATATAAAGCATGACTGAAAAATAACTGCAATAGAATTATCATGATAGCAATCGGCATGCGGAGCAGACAAATTTTCCGAAGCAATCAGGCATGTCTGTATGTTTTATACCTACAATGCAACTAAAGTATTTAAAATGAGATGCAGATATATCACTACATCTGAAAATTGAGGAATGTTTCTGTATAACACTTTGTGAAGCACTATGTTGCGCATCTTCAGTTGCAAATATGATGACACAGCTTGCATGCATGTTGTTAACCATAAAATATCATCAACGTAATCATCACCGTGATCAAAATCATTCTCCAACGCTCCGTAACAGGTATGAAGCCTAGTTTGTATACACTTTCAACTATATGGTAATGTTTTCAACTTATATGAATGATCGCCAGAAAGAAGCAATTTAGTTTTTCCTACTCTTGAGTGGTACGTATTATTATTGCAATCTAACTGTTGTGGTTACAGGATGAATTATTACATTCAATAATCTGCGGAATGTTCTTACTCAGGAGCAGCATAAAGGATGTTTCAATACATTTCCTCCGTGCCACATAATACAAAGGTATTTAAACGCGGCGAGATTCTAATCTACCTTGCTTGCCAATCATAAATTCATAAGCAGTAATCAGTCAGTTCATCACATTATTGTCGAGATGAGCCACGGCACAGTCATTTCATCCCCAGCCAGAACACGCCACATGTTTTACGTGCCAGCAGCCAAGCCAACGTTACAAAGGTGCATACAGCTCATTATTGAGAATGATGGTAATGACTTATATGATGAGATTGAGATGGTGGCAAAGAAAATGCTTGTAGACTGAAGGAAGACGATTGTTGCCTCAGAATGAGGCTATGTGCTAAACGGGTAGAAAAATTTACTTGTCACATCAACTGCAGACCTTGGAATGCTTGTACCATTTTCGGAAAATAAAACAATATGTGCTTAAAATACCATATTCATGTAATAAGGTGAAGATTTCAACCCACAGTGTACTCTGTAACAATGCATATGAACAATTTGATATGCAATAATATTTATGCATGCATTGCTGTAAATCTGCCCACATTTCACTCATCCATTCCTTTGAGGAGAAATGTATTTTTCAGCAACGATTACCACGAAATAAAAACCACCACCGATATTATCAGTTTCTCCACCACCGCAAGACGCAGGTATTGGGCATTCACTACTGCAAACATACAAATTGTTTTGCAGCTGCTCACTCCTGAAATTCCCACCAACAAAGTAGTTTAATGGTATTCAGGTTTGAAGTCAGTATACAAGATATACCATGCTGAAATATAAAAGCATAAAAATTGTATTCAACATCTATACTGCTATGCTATGTACAGTCAAATTAAAGTTCCAGGATGTGTGAGAAGAGTTTTATAATAGCCAGATCCCCTATAAAACATATAGCTATCGATATACTTTTCAACTTTCCTTCAATGCTCTGCTGTTCCTTGCAAATAAATGATCAAGCTTTTCAGTAATGTACAAACGTGAATATCTACATTTTAGAGAAACCTCAAAAACAACAACAATGTACAGTACAATGCGCAGTGCGCACCGAGGGATCATGCTGTTTGTTATCCATGCAGGCATGGACGATGATGATATCATAATCAAGGTAATACTGTTGATCATCATCATTACCCTCAATCATGAGAGCCGATTTTAAAGAAGAAAAAATATTCGCAGACCAATACTTATCATTTCATGTGTGCATAAACAACAACTGTTGAAGGTATACTAAAATACACTGAAATATCGCTTTTTCGCCAGTTAGTCTTCCTCCTGGTTGCTGGAGAGCACATGATTGCTATAATTATCATTGCTCCTCTCTCGAAAACCAGTTTTGCCTCAAGCGAATTCCCTTTGGCGTGGAACGCTCAAAATATTATTTGTGGCAAAGACGCATAAGAGACGCGCTTTGCAATAATGCGAAGCAGAAGAGGAGACGATGGTGGCGTTGATGATGATGATGATTAGGACGAAGATTACTGTGAGGAAACAACGAGAACGCGAACCTCAAAAGAGGAGCTGGGTCTGCCTAAAAGTGTGCTTTTTTGTTTGCACACGCAGAAAATTTTTGAATACCAGTGGATTATCATGCCACAATCAGCTTGAGATGTGAACAAAGAACATTGTAAAATCAACATAAAAACACACACACACTTGGTCTTTTGTGTGTATGTGTACTTTGTACTATTCACACATACGACAATCAGGATCACGATGATAATAATGACACACAGAAATATTTATGCAAATGTTATTTCATTCACAAAGGACCAGGGCTAGTTATGGTAATATGTAATTGTGATTCAATTGCGCATTCATTCTAGTTTATTTAAAGTTTGACGAAGGTTGATAGTTGCTGAGTTTTTCTGCCATCGTCATCAACATCAAGTTTTCGTCAACAGAGCTAATATGAATTTTTTATGTCGTTAAAAATTCAGGCATTTTCTACGCACCCACAGTCATCACCTTTCGACCTCCACAGAAAATTATGGAATGCGATGATGTGGCACTGCTTCTTGGCTTTTGCGACTCAACTGCCATATCTCAACCGCCTTTAACCATGATTAATTACAGGAACATTTCCCCTATAACTCACTGATAAAAATGAATGCGGGTCAACGTAATAGTGATATGAAAGTAAGAAGTTGCACTGATTTCATTAGTCGCTGTAATTACAGTTGACAAATTTCGCCAACTTTCAAGATATGGAGTTTTATCACTGACTGAAATGACAGTTGACATTATTTGACATCAACATTCTTTTAAGGTGGTTCACTTTTCGCAAACCCAAAATATTATGCGAGCTATTTATAGTCACTGACTTAACACTCTTGACTGTTGAGAAATGTTTCATTTTTGCATTGTATGATTGGTGGAAGTTTCCATTATGGTGTAACTTCCACTTCCTATTTGAAATGATTATAACGCTCTTCTGGGTGTATTGATATTACACAACCTAAATATTTTCATTTATAAATATTATATTATTTATAGTCATCACGTCATCAACTAGCATATACGAACAATTTGCCTTTTGACTGAAATATATGCTTGAGCTTTCTGGTTTCAAGTTTCTAAATAATGAAAATGCTTATCATTTTGTTATCTCTCAAACGAAAGAAAAAGCGTTTACACCCACTTATTTATACTATCACTATCAAAGTTGCAGCATCCGTTTTTCCAGGGGAATATGCCAGAGCTATATATTTATGCTTTCGCTATGCCTAATCATCAACTCAAGTGTAAAAGGCTTAACTTTGATGCTTGATACCCACTTAAAATATCTCATAAAAACATTCCCCTTGTTACAATACATAGTTACGCACATGAATACATTGTGACAATAAAAATTGTGCTTTCCCGACCTCTCGTATATTATCGAATGCATGACTCTTACGCAAATGGAATCTGTATGTTTATGTGCGTAGCTTATACTATGTGTGCATTATTGTACGCATTTTGTGCTGGATTTACCCTTTTTAGCACTCGTATTTACACAACAACGGTAAAGTAGTAGTAGGAGGACAAGTGCACCTACTCTACTGTTTTTTACGAACACACCATTTCAAAGAAGAGGATATTATTACGACAAACAACCGTTATTGCAGCACATCCTTTTCAACATTTTTATTATTGTTTTATTTTTGTTTAGTACCACCAACTGTACTGCGATAGATATAGAACAATAAAGCTGGAGATTTGTTTTTTCCAGTGAAAACTCGACAAACCTCCTTTACCAACGGCAGCGATACTCTTACAAACTGTATATTGAATTCAACCCTCCACCAATTCTTCTCAGACTATACGTTTACGAGGAAATAGCACTGAAATCCATCTTTGTCTATACTTTAAAAGTTTCTCGATTGGAATTACAGACGGAGAATATCAGTGTAACCGCAGCGAAGATTTTGGAGGGAAGAAGCTATACCAACAAAGCCAAGATTGGTGTAGTTATATTTTATATATATGAATTACTTTGTCTGTCTATACGTTTACACACGGTGTGTATACTGGAATTTATCTGTTAAAGCAGATTGCTATTGATCTACAGATTGAAGTGTGTACTTCAAAACACTCAAGAGCATCTCAAAATCAGTCGTTCATTCGTTACAATCGTCTATCCTGTTGGCACATCATCTCTTTCTTTTTCAAGAGCTCCTCACGTTGTAGCTAAATATTTGATAGTTGCCAATGAAAAGGGTTACTTGTACACAATAGAAAGTTTAAAACATTTTCACAGTCTTCCCCATTCATACGTCTATATACTATGTTTGTATGCAACTATCTATACTGACCGTCCACTGAAAATTATTTGACATGGGCTTGATAAATAAGTAACAAACACAATAACATTCTCTGAAGAGATGGTTTCTCTGTTATACCTAAATAAGCACATATATTTGATGCTTTAAATAAGATATGATAAGCATTTCCGTAGAAAGCGTTTCCTTACGTAAGTTCTCAGGTTTCGATGAATTTGTTATGTTGTCACTACGAAAAAGATCAAATCAAGTGAAGCTGTTCCTAAGATTTGGAAATTCTCCTCGAAAATGGGTTTCCTTTCTTTATACCATAAAGCACAAAGAAAATCCCACCTATTGTCCAGGCGGTATGTACAGTTAGTACAATATATTATTTTGTATTACTGTTGCAATCAGAAAATACTTAGAAATCCGTGCACAATACAATCCCTCCACACCCACATAAAATACGTCATTTATACACACAAAACTGGATTTGCTTTCGGATTTGTTCTTTTGTGTAGCTGTGTGTTGTGATTCTGAAAATCAATTTACACCCTTCTCCAAGATTTTTCAGAGAGATACAATGTGCAAGAGTACTACCACGCTCTTTCCCTAGAACCACAGTCAACCATAAAACACTATGAGTATAATTTGTCCAAGCACGTACTACTTATATATTTGACTTCTGACTAAAACGGACGTACGCAACTTCTTTTGACTTACTCAACAGTTAGCCATATTTTCAGCATTGAAAATGTACTTTGCAAACTGCAAGTCACAAAACTGTCAATGCGCGTACTTTTTTCCTCTTCCTCAAAAACTTGCCTAAATCCTAATTCAATCATTCATTCGTCAAGAAAACACAATATTGTGTAATGCATATATCCTTTCGCAAGGAAAGATAGATAAGACCATTGAACTATGAAGCGTCGAGCAATGTAATAAAATATTAGTAGCCACGCGAAGCAACGCATCATAGCCGTGGTCCATCATCAGAACTTAGAACTCTTCGCTGGAGTCTTTCTTTTGGTTTTTGTCTCTGGGCTACAACCACCAATAAACATTCATCAACTGACTGCTTGCCATATGTTTTAATTTAAATTGGAAGCCAGCATCCACACGACTAAGAAGCTCTGTAATGGATCCCTATTTATAAAACATCATTTTCTCACTACAATAGCCCAATCAATTTACACTCGTAGCAATAAAAATAACAATGCATACTCTGTGCTTATCATATCCTACAAAACGATGCTTATTCATCATCTCAAAAAACATTACTCATCACTTTGAATTGTCCTATGACGAATGTGTATTCTCTCTTTCTCACTATGTACTTTGTACTATAACCAGCCAGTGTATGTGATGATGCGTCAACATTGCTCTTATACTGCTACACACAGTATAATCATGGCCATCATTACAACTGTGTAACGACATAAAAATAGACAATACCTAATCATATTCAACTATACGCGACGACAGCCACAACTGTATTAGGTAGAAAAAAACCGAGTGCGATAAACTGCTTTTTCTCCACTGTACATCCATACATGTCTATCTCGAGCGCATTGCACCAAGCAAAAAATAATAACAAATTTTGAGATGGATAATGACGAGATGAATTGTGTGTATGCTTGTGACATAGATGATGACTTGAAATATCATCCCCGGCGTATATATATTTTTATCATCTTTTGACATCCACCAATTGCATGATTTTTTTTACATGCATATCTTCAAGAAAGAAGTTATGCGCCACTACTATATGCAAGCTTTAGACATGTGGCGTGAGTGAAGCCGAGTGTACAGTGCACACTGCACGCACCTTTTTCCTTTCGATTATCTGTCAATTGACATTCAATACAGGCATCCTAAGAACATTTATTTTCGTCTTCTCACTAAATAAAGTCCCATCTTGCGTCGACCTTTCACTGCTTCTTATGAATATAAAACAGGTTTCTTCTCTCTGCCGTCGTTGGTGATACTTATCGAACTCGAAGAGAGAAAACTGTTTATGTGCTTCTTCCAATCATGACACTCTTTCTTTTGAAATACTCGCCTCTCAGTTACTTTTTATACCTCTGCAATATGTTCATAAACTCTCTATATATTATAGAGCATGACGGGTTGAAAATCCCTTTCAATTCGAACTTGGGAAATATGATAAATAAACGGAGTTGCATGAGAGCTCTTTGCTCTCGCTTCAATTTTTTTTTCTTTGGAAGATGCGGCAACTTGCAAGGTCCTTAAGAACTGTTTTGCATTTGCGTTCTTCTTCAGAACAATGCAATAAAGTTTGTGTACATACACAAGAGACCTTAGAAGATCACTTCTTTCCAGATAGGAAAAAGAGCAGTCAGCTGCCAATTCAAATCTACTGATTGCCTTTGCTTCCTCCGAATAAACCTATGCAAATTAAATATACATGTATATTATGTACCTATGTTGTATAAAGATTCCTATAAAACCACATCGTAAATTTATTTCAATGTCTCAACAAACCCAGTAATACTAAACTTGCGATATATCATTATCTATTATTATTGTTTAGATAATACACTATTTCACGCATTCAAAACACAATGCTTTCTTTGTACATAACTTGTCGGAAAAAATGTGCTCTTTCTACATAATGCATCATTGAACGAAGAGAGAAGATCAAGTAAGAGAGGTCCCAAAAAGCTATTTCCCAAATGAATTTTATTCACCGACATTTTCTTAAGAAAAGAATGACATAGAAAGGGTATAGGTGAATAAGGTTGAGAACGATAGTCACATTTTTTTGGTGGCAGTGGATAAAACTGAAGTCAAACTTAAAGTCTGTTAGAGTGTGATCGTATTATGCTTGCAATTCCATTCCCGGATAATACAAATGCCTATTTCTATAAAAAAGGACGTGCAAGTGAAAACATGAATTGAAAACGAGCCTGCGGAGAGAAGTAAAACTTTTTTGTGTGAATAACAGGCACATAAGTTGCGTAGGACTGACTATATGAAGATGACGATCATCACGGAGAGTCTTTTGAATGTCTTAGGTGAATCTTACGTGAATTCTTTTCTGACACATTGGATGTGAGAAGTAACATAACCCATTTCATCCCAGGCAACGTGCAGACAGCGTGAAAAACTGAAGAAATCAATCAATTCAAAGTCAAACTTTTTAGCAGTCTCTTTTCTTTTCTGTTTTACTGAATCGTAAGTCTTTTCTCTTCCATGCCTAACATTTTTCAATAATATGTACGTAGGCATGTATAGTATATAATGACGTAGAGAAAAGTTTTGTGCTCAATCTGAATCCCGGCGATATTTCACACAGAGATTGACTTTTTTAGCCCTGAACTTGAGCAACTCTCATGGACTCTCGTAACTTTCAATGAACACGAAGGCTACATTCTTTGAGTCCGTTGGTTTACTTGCACGGACGGGCATAGTTGAAGTGGAAAAATGTATATTATACGCCTCTCTGGAACTTATCGCGAAAAAAATGTTTGACAGTTACAGGATTTACAACATGGAATACAAAATGATTACATGCGGACACGTTCCAATTCGGGTAAACATTTTAAAACAAACATACATACATACTGTGCATACATCCACCCAGCAGTGGGCTGCCGTCATGTGATGTGCAATGTGCATGTCTGTCTACTAGCAAATTCTTCTTCGTGAAACTTGAAAACAGCACCTTGTCCTACAGTTCGTGTAACTGTCGTCTATGGAAAGTGCAGGCAGACAAGTTTTAGGTTACCAAAACACCATATCTCCCCGAGGAAGTTACAGCTTTTAACATCTATCCTTGTCTATATACGCACACAATGTAAACAATGTGTCATGTCGCGACCACCTATAACTAATATGCATAGCACACACTAATGAAAAGTTTGTTACATAGTTGTCTGCAACAAAGATAAGAGACTACTGGCAGCGGTACATTCACGAAATGCTTAAATTATCTGGTTACATTAACATGTTTCCGGAATCAACTTTGCGCCTAATTCAACTCCAAACAGTAGATCGTGTTGGAGGTAACCAGTTAAGTTCTACAAAAACAGTTACATCATCTTCATTACCCACAGAGTATGCCTAACGAATGATGTGGGGAAATAACGCAACCAAGTATCAATTACCATTAAGCACATTTGCACATGAAAGATTATTCGTTAAAACAAGTCTCACAACAAGCATCAATTTTCCCTTGAATGGATGGAATATTTTTATTATCACCTTTCTATGCTCGATTTGCTGAGAAAATAATGATCAAGTTGGATCAGCTTACTACACCACAAAACTGCAAACTGACTGATGATCATGTATCCCTCCAGCATGCGTAAAACTGGTCCTGATAAGTACAACAGTTTGTACGGTATAATTAAATGTGAAATATGAAATGCTCATGTGCAGTCCTTTTTACAGGAAATCGTCAGAGTAATGAAGACAAATTTTTACATCTTGATCTTATCGTATTAGGGAGCTCATCAGGACATAACCAATAGAGAAATCTTTGAACATTTTCATCGTAATTTAATATCATCACAAAGCCTGTTTTAAAACTTGATTTCCAACTTTGAATAATGTTGGGCGAGTGTTTGTGCATTGCTGTGTATTTTTATTTTTTATGTAAAATTAATGTCTCGATAACGAAATGATACCCCACAGCCAATTAAACCTTGATGTTTGCCTTGTGCTATTTTATTATCTGAACAATCGTTTTTCTTCCTTTTATGATTTGCTAAATCTTCAACATATATCACCCTGTCAAATTTTGATGAAGTTTTAGTCTTTTAGTATTTAAGCGAAGGAGGTGGTTTACGATGATGAGATATGTTCTGCCGTGTTGTCTATGTGTGTCAACTGGATTCCCTTTTAAGTGACGTCTGCTGTGATCACAATAACAAGTCAAAACGACAACGTTAATAATAATAAACTACCAATATTCTATAGATACATTAAGATAAGAAAAGATATGCATGACAGCAAGTAAGTATGTATATAATGTAATTTACGTCTTCCTATTTACAGTTAGTATGGCACGGTATACAATTAGATCCAGTGCACTAGACTACTTGACTATGCTACACGGTCAATGGTTTGATGATGAGTTTGCCCGAATAAAATATATATCAAATTTCCTTTCATAAAATAGGTACCTATGCAATTACATATTATTATGATTCACATGTCATGTCATGGATGAAGTCTCCGAGAACAAATTTAACTATTTTTGGTAGGCGAGTATGTGGTATATGAAATCCTACTGACATAGAATAATTTGATATGAGAAAAGCAAATAAGTTTTGTAGGTTTAAGCAAGCATATATGATTTTTCGATTCTCTGCACGTTTCAAATTGGATTTGGTGACATGACATGAAAACTAGCAGGAAGATTACTTTAAATACAAATCCCACAGTGTAATTTACTAATATTCTAATAACAGAGAGAGAAAGAGATAGTGAGAGACTGAGGTAATGACTAACTGTCGCTTTAATTCCTATTATTGGCTTGTACTCATTGCTTATATCCTTTTACGACATCGTACCAAACTTGAAATAAAAACAGGAATACACCATTAGGGCTGGCATATAGTACAAATATAGAGTACACATAAATGTATATGCCATCATGACATTACCCTTTTTTGTTGCAAGCAAAACAGCTTGTTGTTTTATCAACTCTAATCCTGTCTTGTAATTTCCTGTGGAGCAATACCGTGAAAAAATACTTGCTGACTAATACTCGATGGATTGAAAAGCATTTCCTTCACTTAATTTTCACGCTCATCCTCCCTCCAACGCTTTCACTTTGTTTTTGGAGCAAGAATGTGAACTCGTTCATTTCACATCACTATAAGTGTACGTATATATGCATATACGTATTATATCCGTACACTTCCCAAAAGACGTTAGAAGTAAAGAAAATCTGTACTTCTCGTAAAAAATGCAAGTGAAATAAAGTTGAAAATAATGCGCTCGTGTTACATATATTTCATGTGTAAATTCGTCTCCATCCCCCGAGTCTTATTTACATACATACGATGCAGCCGACTCTGTCGAGCAGAGTCAACGAGTCACTAATTTACATTACATGAGCAATCTATTTAACAAGGCAGTAACGAATAATACACTTTTAAACGGGCTATTAGCGAATGATTATCGCCTTGTTCACACCATACCATGTTTTTTTATATTTTTATGCGTAAAATATTCATTCATTCAAAGCTACAAACATCGTACATGTACGCACAAAGGTATAAATGTTTTCTTTCGTGTCAGCGTAAATCACGTCTGTTCAAACATGACATGCCTCTCTTTAACGATCATCGACGTCATCGCAAAAAGAAATGCAAACATATAAATTCAATTTAATTTGAAGAAACTGGTTGAGTGATCGAGATTTATATTTTAATAATAATAAAAGCCATCATCCTGTGTAGCTTTCTTTTCAGAAAATTAGCGATGAGAAAAATCGAGATGAGAGTACAGCACAGAAAAAAGAAGATAAAAACTTCTCTTCCAAAGTATCCTGTTACATACACCAATGCAAAATATATATATAAGCTCGCCAGTCGCAATCAGAGAATCAATTCTATCCCCACCTGCGGATTTGGCTGCAAACATTAAAAGAGAATTGAGAAGATCGGCACTAAATCACTTCCCTTGAAGGCTTTTTACAGGTTCGGAACGAATGTTTGTGTGTGTGCAAAATCTTTACTAAAGATTTATCTAGATTGTATTTATGAGTGGCATGGATTTCATGGCTCCGAGCGTGACCAAATGTTCAAACAAAGGCTTCATAAAAATTCTCTCCTGTGGTCAAGTTCGCAAGAATATACCCTAACCTGTCGACACAGAGAACTTAGTATTCGATTTCGCTATCATGCCACAGTACTTAAGAAAACACGCCAGAAAACACTATCCTAAAACTTTATCAGCAATCAGCACACACATCGGAAGGATTGAATAAGGTAAATTGCATGAGGCAGGCCAACAACACGAAAAAAAAATCAAACTGGACAGGCAAAGATAATAAAATTTCAGTCTACTTGCTTCGCCACAAGAGTCTCTACGTAAACCTATTGCACGTTATTCTCAAAAGGGAAAACCTCATTGTTTTCTGACAGTACCGAAAACCCTCTGTTGCGATACTACTACCCATACAAGTACAGGAAAGGTGCAAGATAATGAGGGGTGCGGGTGTTGTCGGCGTCTGGAAGCATGTTTTTTACAGTACAATAAACTATGTGGACTGACTTGAGATATGTATGGTGTGTGTATACATACCTGATATACATGCCTAATATTGAGGTATTACATTTTCCCTGTAATAATACCAATACCACAAAGTATTTTTTAGAAACCACCTTCAATGTCGATTCGTGGTGCTTTGCTTAATACACGTTTTCAAACAATGCCACCCTCATGCATGCTTCTTCAAAGTTCGGTTGATTTTTCACTAGTTTTGCTGGTACGATTGGGGTAGTAATACTAGTCGTGGTACACTCTCGTACCTGCAATTCAATCATGCTGTGCATTTATGCATCCTTTCACCCTTGGTTGCACTTACTGCAACCACTGCCTGCGACGACGACAACCACAACGACAGCACAGGAGGGGATTCACCTTACGAAAACTACACATATAATAACATTTTAATACCGAATACCTTAGCGAAAAGGGATCGAAAAATGACAGAATTCGGCAATAAAAAATCCAGCCAGGAATATATAATGAGTGCATGCAGAGAGAAAACAAAATGTATTCATTTTACAATAGTACGAGGATACGTTTACAAGCTGAAACTCCTCTGCCATTTTACATGTGTATTAAAAATTACGGTACAGCCAGCTTTATTAATAATATGTTCGTTAAATACTATATCATATTTCTCATATACCTAAATAATATCGTATATCATCATCAAAATAATAAAAATGCAGGCCAAGAGAATGATGAGACGTACATAATGCCTTTCACGACACGAAGTGGTGCCACTATTAGAACAGTTGTATCTCCTATTCACCGAAAGACCTAGACCACAGCTTATAATATTGTTAAAATTTCTCACCCTTACAACTCTACCCATCATGTAAAAGTTCATTCCGTATTCGTATGGAATATATATATGGATATTAAAGTGTGAACGCAAATAATACGTACACATTTATATTCCTAGGCATAAACACAAAAAAGATCCCTCGCTTATTTGTTGTTAGTAGGTACCATCAGTACTCCACACTCTTTTATGGAACGTTGTATCTGTATCCTCACTTAATGATGATGGATATGACATCGTCTCCATCTTAGCATGCCAAATGAAACCAAGCATGTACCTTACAGGGGAACACATGCATCCCAACTGGTGTGATTTAGAGTTAAACTATTCTATATATCTGTATTCGATATTGGATATTTCTAAAGGAGTTTCGTTTATGTATCAAAATTATCTATATCAAATATAGGTATTCCTATTACCTCTCTACCTCACACACATGTATACCTAATCACTTCTGCCGTTAACGTCTATATTTACTTGTACACTTGTGTATTTGTGAAAGTTTTTACTGACATGACTATCCAGAGATTTCTCTAAATAAAGTGCTCTTTCCTGGAACATTAAATACATTAGTTAATGAATACGTTTTGTCAGGGAAAAATGTCCATATGCGTAGCTAAAGTTGTTATTGAAAGCCTATAGAGGAAAGCTGTGCATCATTCTATGATATGGTAATCCATACAGGATTTTCATCTCTCTATCTATCTGGTTGTCCAAGATGTAAATTTAAAAGTAGACAAAAAGGAGCAATAGAGAGAAAGAGGCGATTCATTCATTAGCTCACTATTCGTTTCTTTTCACCGAAAATGGAAACTGGATAAAAGCTCACCATACACAGCTTTTTCTCTCTGCCGTATCAGTTTAGTGCTACCAAGATAAATACTATCATGCTGATGATAATGATGACTCCTCTGCACTAAAACTGTTTTCATCCAAATGAATAATTACTCTTAATATGTATAAGAGGAATCGGAAACGATAAGATGAAGCTATTACTCATGCAATGCAGTAGCAGAGAAGTAGTCAAGCAAAATGTTTTTTTGCTCATTCTTCCTCCACTCGAACAAAAAGCTGAAGCTAACACCTCTCTCCCTATATACCTAAATATATTTCTCTCTCTTTTTACTGAAGCAGCAGCAACAAATCTTTCTTATTTCCCTTCATTTGGCGAGCAAACTTTTCGTGAAAAGAACAGAGAAAACAAAATCCGGAGATGATGGTGCAATCCTCCTCCTTCTTCATTTTCAAAAGCAAAAGCTGCTGGTGCACTTCTATGTTATGACTACGATAATAATGATGATTACAAGCTTTTCAAGGCACTTCCTTCCCCGTCATCATCATCCCTACTATCCATTCTTTACTCCATAAACATCAAACGAATGGCCAAAAACTAGCAAATGTGTATCTTAATCCTCACTTACGAATTACTTTAAGTAAAATATAAAGTGAGAGATACTCCCTGGTATACTGTATACTTTTCTGTAAAAGTCTAATCTGTTGGTCAGGGATAATGATCTGCCATTTATTTACAAGTCACATACTCTACCACCAGACTCGCACTGCTATTTCTCTAGTCAAAAGATTGATTTCCTCTCCCCTAAATACCGACATGAGAACAAAGTCAGACGACTTGTCCATCAACGAAAAGGACGTGAAGAGGATAGTTAACGAAATAAAACGGCCATCACAACAGCAGCAGCAAGTAACATTGCTACAAAACACAAAAATGCTTCCATTTACCATTTCCTCTCTACTCAACCACCATCATCGTCATACGTGCACCGTGCATATATACTCAATTTTTTTTTCTTCTCTTCTTTCTTAATGCAATAAAAGAACTTGTCAAAACTAAGCAGCAAAAGGATTGTTATGCCACTTTCAATGATGCTCATACTTGATGCATCTTTTTTTCAAATGTACAAGTCAATGTAAATATGTAAAGATGTCTTTCAAAAATCTTAAACCAACCGATTGACTTGAAATATTCTCTTCAAAAAATCATTCAACTTTGAAAAATCCTCATATATTACGCATTCCCTTAATAAATGGCTTCACTCATTCAAAAATTCAAATGCAAGCACGCATATTACATTATAATAGGTAAATTATATATACATAAATACAAATACATAGACGCACAATGAAGCAAGCAGCGAGAGAGAAAAGAAGCAGGAAGGATATTCCATCCACCCTTGTCAAATAAAGCTGGAACGTCTGTCAACTATCAACTTACTGTTGCTATTATAATCCTCTTCTTGGTTCCTTTTTCCAAAGAAAAAAAAACTGTTTCACATTCACACGGCTTTAATTAAGACTCTGCAACGACGACACTGTAACTATCACCCAACGAGTACTTTGAAGAAAGAAGGAACAACGTTTCAACTTGGTACAATAATGCACTTCACACAACAGGAAAAAGAAGGAAATAATATATTACACACACAGTAGTGCAGTGTAAAGCTCTCTTTTTGTGCTTTGTATAAAAATGCAATGCAACAGAAAAATCCTCTCTCTCTCTTTCGTCGTCACAGGAAGAAAACAGAAACTGGAGTAGTGATGATGGTATATATAAGATGCACTCTCAACAACTATGCAACAAGGAGTGAAGACAGAAAAGTGTAATTTTTCAGAGAGAGATTTTAACAACAAAACGCACTACAACAGAGAGAAGGGCAGAGCAACGGAGTTGAGTAACAGTTCATGTGAACAGGGAGTGAGTTAGTGAGTGACTGAGAAGATCGTTGTAGCTTCACACTGAATCTTGGAGGCTGAAGATGCACCACCGCCAGACCAGAAGTGGTAGCCGAACACTAAAACCAAGAAGGGCTTGTAAAAGAACAGCTATACACGCAAAGCAACGCATTCATGCAATAATGTTACGTTGGTTCAAAACTACTCACTACAACATTATATATGAAAAGTGGTAGAAGCTCTGCCAGTCTACCAGTTTGTTCAGCTTTCTTCGTGTTACATGTATGTATATATATACGTATCAAAAAAAGTGTAGCAAGCACCACTAACAAAAACTTCCAGATTATGAGAGAGAGGAGACAATGATGATGTTATATGCATGTAGTGCAAAGCAAAAAGGATAGTATAAGAACCCTCGGTAGTAGAGTGTTCAGAAACAAATGGGGAGGGATAGAGTGGAGAGGAATTACAATGAAAAAAATCGTGTACCTATACATATATTATAGATACTACCTATTTATAATGTAACTGATGGAAAACTAGTGGATACTAGATCATGATTGTAATATTACCTACAGAGAGAGAGATGTATGTATTATTTGCTTGTAGGAGAACGTTATGATGACGAAGATTACTCACAAAATGCATCTAACTTGACACAATTGTAGTGAATATTATAAGTTTACTTACATGAGAGCTTCCTTTTTGGAAGGAAAGAAATATCCTGATATTTACAACTTGACACAAAAACTCGAGTTCAGAGTTATTTATGCTGTGGGTAATTTCAATTTCTTCTGACACAATTGGCTTGATTATTGATATTGTTACGTTTTACATTATTATGCTTACAAATTGTTCCAATGAACTTTTCCCTTAGCTTGAATTGTTTTTTTTTTAAATTCCTTTCCCAATAAAGTAATGTATGAATTGTTTTATTGTGACAATGATGCAAGTTTATATACCTACATTATACATTGAATTAAGAAGAAAAGATATGGATAAACTAGGCAAATAGGTAATGCTTGAAGGTATAAACACTCATTTCATTTGTTGTAAGACCACTTTCTGTGAATAAAAATTATTAATCATGCAAACAAAATGCGTGGGAAAACATTACGTCATGGCATTGAAGAAGTGTCCGTTTCCTCGAATTGTTTCGTCAGGGATGTTCGTATTAAAATAAAATACACTCCTGAACTTGGAATTCAAAAACCATACTATAGTATAAATAGATGTAGCTATTAATTGCAGGATAAATAAGGTCAATTGAGAAGAGGATGGTAGTGCCTGTATACATACTATACAAGATATAATTTTGCAATGACTACGTATTTTATTTTGTACAAACTTTTATAATGTTCTTCAACTGAACTTGATGGTCAGGCGAACCTGACCTAAACCAGAATTTTTTATTACATACGTTGCATTGGTATTGCTGCACTTCATACTACTACCAGCATCGACCAAATTAAATGCTAGCTACGAATTACTTCATTTTCAAGTTAAAATCAACGAGCGTATATGCATTGTCCTCGTGATTCGTGATAAAGTTTAGTACAGTGTCAACATCAAGTTCGTTATATGCAATGTACTTATCGTCCATTAACATGACACGCCACCGCAAACAAAAGGACTGGAATTTTGTACTCGTAATTATTCCATATCTCATCCATGGCATTTTTTACTTGCAGTTTTATGTACCACGAATTTTTAATGTTAATGTAGGAAAGTAGTCCACATATGCCATTAGATAGATCAGTGACAGAGTCGTCAGCTCAGGAAGGAAACAGACACAAACAAAAACAGGCACACAGAACAACTGTCATCATCACGAACGAAGCTCTTTTCTGTTCCTTCAGTTTCGTTGTACCACCACCGCGCACCGCTGACATGAGTCATTATGCAAACTTCCTTCTGCACACACAAAAACCAAACCCATCCAGCCCCATTATACAAACATAAAATCAATGAACCAAACGCCTCATTATATCCACAATTTAAAGTGGCTTTATCTCACGCTTCCAGTTCAACTTTGAATACAGTATTAACGCTTTATATATTACTTTGTGCTTGCTTTGCTCGAATAAAATCTATGCCCGCGATGATGTGATGGTCTATTCAACAGAAGCATAAAGACAAAGGACAAAGAAAAAGATTATCATCACATCACTTATTTGATATAACTATATCATTCCTTAAATCGTTAACATTCTTCAACTCATAATCGTAATCATCAATGCAGTGCAATGGGCTGGATATTATTAAGGACACTTCATCTTTGTCCCCCTACTGAAAGAGAAATGCATATTATTTAGTAGAGTGTCTGTGTCTTGAACTGCACAGTAGTCGCAGTCATAAAATCAAGCATGATATCTAATGATGATGAGGTATCACTATATATAGCACGGTGTTAAAACAATAAGCACTCTGTCTTATTGATCTGATCACATAACTGTGTCTGTTATATGCATACATGCATTTCTCCTTCTATATTCCCGCAAGTACAGATTACTTTAATCATAAAAATAAACAAGTCAGAGCCATCAGTCACCAGCACATACAATACTTGACATTCTGGTGACGAATGATGACGAAACTCTGAAGGAGACACAAACAGCATTGAATGCAAGCTCTCAATTTACACTGTTTGATATGCGACAGTCATCATATCATCACACTTTTCTCCTGTACGACAGTCTGTTTGTTTGACAAAAGAGGAGCAAACAATTTATACGAATGAAAATGATTATCTGGTCTGTAGAGTCAGCCGTCAACCAAAAAGAAGTCACTCCTTCTTTAGTCAAGCAAAGCATTCATCTCGAGTCTAGTTGAGAACAACCAAAAACTCATTTCATTAACCACATCGACCAACGAATGACAAATGACGTTTTAGTCATCTCATTTTCCTTTTTTCCGTAGGTAAGTACAAATGGGAAGAAAACGCACGGCAACTGCATCCTTTTTGGTAAATAAATTCCATTTCTTCCTTCAGCTCCCTGAATTGCTGTTACACAGCTTCTGGTATCGGCATCATTTTTATTCTTTCTGTTACTTAAAATTCTTTCTAGCAGATCATTTCTTAAATGTCTTGTGACCTTATACGAACTACGAACATTGCTCGTTGGGATTTTTGTTAAAAAGCAGCGAAAGAAAAACACGAGCATTCGAACAAAGTCAATGGACGAACTTTTTTGTACAAGCGTATAGAAAAAAGAGCATCATCATCACCGACATTCACCCTGAAAAACGACTCGAGTACGCAAAGAGAATGAGAGGTGGTAAGAGTAGAAAATGGATAAGGAAAATGGAGGATAAGGGGTGGGCGTGCTATTGCAGTTTGTCGTCGTCATCGTCTCGTCCTCTCCTTTCCCTTTAACAATCTCGAGCTCTTTTGGCTCTCGCAGTTTACTACAACAGTTGAATGACGCTGACTCAACTATATAACTTATACATATACCTAACCCTATTTTGTACATACATATCCAGGGTATATTATAATAACTTTCCATATCCTATTTTGTTTATATAAACATGATATGAAAGCCTACAACAGCAACTACTACTGCTGCTGCTACACTGGCATCATCAATGTTCATTTCATTACTGTTCCTTTCCCTTCAAAGTTTCTTGAATCCATGATCCTTCCGCTCTATACAGAGCGCAAAGTGCGTGAATGCCTATACACATTGTCGATTATTCACCGTTGCCACGCTTTCTTTACCATACTAGTGGAGCAACAACAAGCAGCAGTGGTAGTTGCAGAACTGGTGGTAAGATCATGTAACTGCAACCGTATCGGTGCAATATTCGGGACAAAAATCTTTTCCAAGTGGGAAGTTTCAAGCAAAAGTAACCAGCATTAGTTTGTGTGCTAAAACGTTGGAAGCAGACTCTGCGCTACACACCATGATGATATAAAAAGTAGTTAAGTTTATATTTCTCTTTTAAGGATAACAGCTGCAAGAACGACTAGACGCTATTATTATAGCGACGACAGCATCCCACAGACAGTATAGTAAGTAGTAAGGCAACGCACGTCCTTTTCCTTACTTTTTCGAAGAAGAAAGTGCAGCAGTAAAGTTGTGGTGCTTTGAATTCATTGTCAATGTTGCCTCCGCCTGCCATGTAAAGATTCCTCTAGATTCTGCATGCATATGAAGGGGAAGTTACCAACACGTCTATATAATGTACATTTATACTCCCTCCTGTTGTACGTTAGACAGAGATAAAGCCAGGCGAGACATCGTACTTTTCTTACATCTTTTCTTACTGTCTTCAACTTTCTATATAATCATACCATAAATATTATACTATGGACATAAAGTGAGAAGCGAAATTCCGTGATACTGGTGGTGGTGGTGTAGGTAGGGTAATGTGTACATTCTCTATACGCACAAGTAATACTGATTTTTGGACAAGGCGAATCCCTTTTACGCACGATGACATAGTGGAAGAATCGGCAATGGGTATTATATGTGCGAGGAAAGAAAAAGCGAGGGGGAGTTTTCGTCCAAGGCAGTAAAATTACTACGAATACTCTATTTCGTCGCTGCTATTCTGTTTAGACAATAATATCGGTTTATACTCCACATCAAAACACAGATTCTAGGAAATAAGTTCTACATACATGAAGATACTAGCATGTACGTAGGTATATACATTTATCCTATGTCTGCACTTGCATTCTCAAATAGATTTGCAGCCATGAAACCGAAAAATTATACCGTCATCCCATGCTTGATCCGCTGAAAAAAGCATTGAAATAAACAAAAACCATGTTGTAACGTAAAGTTTCTTTCTCAATGGTGTATAGGGCTGTGCTCTACGCTACGTCATGTAGTTACTCTAGTCAAGTTCCAAACTACAACTTCACCGTTCACCAGTCTGGTCTTGCTAGGATTGATGAAAAGGATATTGCTACTTCCTCTGTTTGTGACTTGTACGTACAATAATGTCTGATGCTTAAGCAGAAAATAATATTACTTGGTGGAACGATCTGTGTGTAAGCCTCTTGTAGGATACACAGGCTTTCACCATTCACTCATCGAAAGCAAGCAGCGTGCTTTCTCATCCTTCCTCCCTCTGACTCACAACAGCAAAACCATCATCCCTCTTTCTTACCAGTTTGGAATACATGACAGAATCATTTTTTACTGCCTTTATGCAAACTCTTCCAGTTTATGCATCTTGAAACTATAAGCTTTATAAGCTGTTATATAGATCGTTTCAATATTAACGATGTTTACATTTCCAAGTAATTCATAGAAAATTGTAATTTTCAAACCGTGCCGTATAGAACAGCTTAAAATTATATCGAAAGGAATTTTGAAGTTATTTGAGATAGCTCCCATCTCTGCACATGTACAATAAAAAATTCAAAATGCAAGATTCGTTGCAAAACTTTTAAATATCTTGTAATGATCTGATCAGCATACCTACCAATATGATTACCTGTACAAATTATCATCGTTCGTATGCAATTATCTACTTCATAAATGGCATGCAATGTATTTTTCTCCTTTTTTGCACAATATTTTTGCTCGATGCAAAGTGCATGGCACATGCATTTCTCATCTACACAATGAGACCAGACTTTGTAGTCTGGAGAATTACTCACGATAAATTATTATACTTTCGCAAGAAAAAACACAACTATCCAATGGAGTTTGAGGAGATCTGTTTTCTAAAGCTTGTAGCAAACACGAAATACAAATTATCCCAGGCCCGGTACTTCACCATCGCCCGGTGGGGTACGAACGAACGTAGCAGAGCAACATACACACACATGACCAAATGAATAGAAAAACGAGTTTAATTTACTTGAACCATCATAAAACTTCATCCTTGAAAAAGAGAAAAAATATGGCTCAAATAAAACTTTCCTGTATTCCTAGAACATTTCATGCCACGCACACTCAAACAGCCGCCACAACCATCATTTCTCTCCATAACAAACACGGCAAAAAGATGGAAGTTAGTTAGCTATCTCTTTGCAGGGAATAATGGTACCTATGTAAGAGTTGGAGTGGATAGAACGGCATTTTTCGACTCTTGCAAACTAACGTAATTTAAAAAGTAGTAAGGCAACATCCATCATTCCTCTCTTACCTTTTATGGCAGTCTTTATATATTATAGTGTTACAGAGTATCAGCGAGCAAATGAATGCAATAAGAAAACAAGTTCATCAAATTTTAACAATTTGCCAAAATATACATAATAAACCATATATATTTTGGTCTTGGGGAAATTTCATATAAGCTCATTTTTCCGAAGATCGTATACAAATATTCTACCCTCCAAATTTAATTTAGAAAATGTCTGTTCAAAAAAGGAACAACCAAAAATGCTGGATGATATATGTATATTTATGAACATTGAATTGCGAGGAAATGTAAAAAACAGTTTTCGACCATAATATAAATTTATGTTTCCAATGTTTTGCAATTTACAGACATTTTATCATCACTATCGGGTTCTTGCTTGAATGCTTTTCATATTATCGGCTCATTCCACTGCCTTTGCCATGTATGTATCATATAGAAATATTAACTTACCATTTCGGAAGCTGCTGTCTCTCAACATGGAACACACATGCGTATTTTTATTCATGTATAATTATGCATGAAATGCGTTTATAGGTTATGAATGTTTCGCTTCTTGCAAATATTTACACAACGCAAATAAAACGAGCTTGATGGAGCATTTCTGTCGCGTCTTTTCATGAAACCCGTTACGACAGAACATTTCATTCCTTTCGAAACGCTGTTTTGCACACCGCGCCGTAAAAAGACAATTAAAATCTACTTACTCTGTGGTTGTGCGATGGATAGGAGCATCACATAACAAAATAGAGATAATACGAAGAGTGAATGTAGTTGCTACACGAACTATTATGAACGGCTCAAATCATAAAAATCAGTCATTCGAAATTCATGCACCCAAATACGACCAGCCACCACGACATGGCAAAAGCGTGACGTAAAGCTGGTAGTAAGCGAGGTCCTTTCATGTTGTGTCGGTTGAAGTTGAAGCACAATGAAGTGGTTTGCCAACAAGATGCTAAATAGAAATGCAAATATTTCACAACCTAACAAAACCAAAGCTTCCTTTTTTGCATTCATTATCAAGTCGCATTGGACAAAGCGGATTTTGCAGGCATACGTTTACTATTAGTATAGCACATTATACTACTCTCCTACTTATAAGCTTCTTTTGGTGTACACTACCTGAATATGACAAACCGGTTAAACTTTCACCAAAGGGGTGTTGAAAGCCACATTCCACGTAACCGACGTTCCAAAGTCAGTCTCTATTTCACTACTTTCCGATATCACAATAAACAGTTCTATGAAAGATAAAACTTGCAAATAGGTACAAGGCAATGATAAAGCTGACAAGAAACATGAGCTTTGAGATTTCATTAACGAGAGGCTTACCGTCAAACCTACTGTGCTATACTTTGAGTTCTATTGCATTAGTTACCTATATAGCTTCGAGGCAAAGGAAAATTTTATGATATATGTATTTTTATATTTTATACAGCATTGCAAATTGTAAAGTTTTGTAAAACTCCTAGTTTACTTTTATACCATAAAAATAAAATAACTATGATAATGTTAGAATAGAAAGGTATGAACCTAAACATATACAAGGCTTTACATTTTTGTTTGGTAACAACTTCGCTTGGTATTAACATCTCCGTTGTAGCATCATTTCCCAAATTTTGCAATATAAATATTGAATAAGTCATGAGATACGTGAAAACAAATTGTATTGAATTCTATCCCGAGGAGAAAGACTTAGTCGAGTATCAACCATCAATTTCAAATTGAATTTAAGTTCAGTTATGGTTATAATAACTGTGAAAGTTATAATAATAACGAGGAAGCGACCTTTTTCTTTAAAGAAAAGCAAACATTTTTGTAACTTTATCCTTTCCATGGAATTTAGCGTCATTGGGTCTAAAAATTCATCTCTGCAGGAAAGGATTGCATATTTTCATATCGTGGGAAATGGAATATATATATGTTGTATTGACTGGTTTCTTGTCCACCACAATGTCTCATTTCATATAAACATACTAAATGCAGGCAGTTAGTCTCCAGTCCACATAATCCAGACATAGAGAATCGACGGGTAAAGAAGAGTGAAAAACAGACAAATTGTTGAGCAAGCAAATAGCGATAAGCTCACTAATGGACTTTTTTTCTATGAAATATAAGATCTATTCTTAATGCCATTGGGCGGATCTGAAATATTTTTTACGCTAATCACCCACGAGAATTTTCTACCTAAAGAGAAGCTCATCATCATCAGCATATCACGTCACTCAATCCAAAATAGACACACAACTGTTTTCTAAAGACTCAACATCATCAGCTTAAAGTGCAAATAATCATCTTTTGCATAATGTTCAGTAAGTGGATGAAACAATTTCAACAAAAATTTTATATGCATAATTACAGTTATCCAGTTTATCGTAATATGATACTGTGCACCTACTTACTTAACGACTCCCATAATCCTTAAAAAATAGTTATTCACTGCATTATATATTCGACCAGTACGAAAACAATATTAGTACAATGTTTCTATTTGAACCAAGTGGTACAGAAAGGTTAATATTGTCTCGAATTTTACTGGCTTCTTACAAAGTTATCTTGATGACTTTCTCGTCTTGAAATGTATAATAAAAATTCGAACAAAATCTAACAAATATCAAACTGGCAACAGTCATACTCCTACTACATACCAACCAGCAACACTATAGCCGCTTAATGTAAACATTTTTATCACTATCGCCTTCCTCTGCTCTGAATGTATGCACATGACCAAACCCATTACCATTATATGCTACAAAGGCTATTTGACCCCAACCATGGATAACTATCGAAAGAAAGAATAAGAAAAAAGAAATCTCTCTGCGATGTTCTTTTTTTTTGGGTGAACAAAGTTTAATGTGGCATGACGAAGTTTTGAGACACATAATCTCCGTTTTAATGGCTCGAAGCTTGTGATATTATTATTAGTACTTTTTTTCTCAATTTCAACTTCCAACGTTCTCATACAAATTCATGTCCATGTATGCATGTATGGGTGTTAATAAATTTAATTTTAACAGCAAAAATGCGAAGCTTGAATGGGTACACACGCATATGAAAGCAACCACCAAGATTAACAGAGAGCCGTGTGCAGTCCTACCTCACCAAGAATGAAGAAAGTAAACTTGTGGAGAAATGGATACACGAAGAGCGTTGATTACCCTGAAGGTTAATATTTCTTTCGGTATCCCAGGTCAAAGAAGTCACCTACACACTACTTGGGATTATTATCTCCTTTTCTACACACTGGACACATTATACTGACTTTATGTTATATTGCTGGTGGTATTCATTAAACACTTACAAAAAAACTACCTTATAACAACTCACTCAATAGATCTTGACTCATTTTCTAAAAAGCGCAATGTCAAAGTAAATTATGTACATATATTACACATATCCCGTGATCTTGGCTTGGCTGATGTGAGTGAGACTATTTATGGTTTTGTTGGCTCCTACAACATTATAATTCAGCAGTAATCGTTAACGCCAACGATTTTTCTTTCTCATATAATTTTTCGTTCCCATTATTCAACATCTTTCTATCCAACAATCCATCCATCCAATCCATTATTGCCCAAGCTGAACCAAGCCCAGTTTTTCTGATCTCGGTGCTGGAGTTCGAGCTTATTTTTAATGTAATATTAGCAGCGTACATATATTTACCACGTAATAGTCCGAGTTAAACGGTATATTATGCTCGTATATGACACTTTACAGACTTCCTGTCTTATCGCAACACCCTCCATTCTTAGCCATTTCACAAGTCATACATCAAACCAAATATGTGTTATGCGTGTGCATTACATCATACACTTTTCTTTATCCACTATACATCACTATTATTCAAGTACATTGTATTCGTAGCTGCTACACAGTTAGTATCAAGTATAAATATATAAAATACAAATTTTGATCCGTAGAAAATGCCTCAAGATGCTTCTTTATCCTTTTTTCAAAACCTTTTTTTCTAATCTGCCATACTTGAGAGATTAAATAACATTCCAATGAAAAAGCTTTTGAATCACAGGATGAAAAAGGGAACAGTGAAGCATAAATAATATATTATAGCCGTGACTGGAACTTTTACGTGTAGATTAAATTCTCTCTTCATCTATTCCTGTTGTATATACCTACACGCCAACAACTCTCGTGAAGCTGGAGAAGACTTCTTTTGACATTCATTTTGTTCTGCTGAACTGAAGCCTACTTTTTATACCTAGAATCTCCTTTTCTAGAGATAAAATGAGACTCCGTTTATTCTGTTACAGGAGATTTCTTGATTACATAACCTTAAAAAGATGATTCTGGACAAGGTATAGAGATCTTTAGAGCAACAAGGGCAGTTATATGGCGTGTATAGCTAGCTAGCTGGTATACACTCTAGTGTAAGTTAATGCACACTGTTCAAAGCAAAAAATGAGGCATTATCTTTGTCAATGGCTATAGGTTATACTTGGCTGTATAATATAATATTCCAAGCAGCCCCACAACAAGCATAACAGTAGCTGCTTCAGCTCGCACTTTGCAGTCGTATCGCAGCAAGGCAACAAAATTATAAAGCTCGAAAGTTCCCTCGAGGGTTACATTTCAAAGTTCATTCTTCCGTGCATTATTACTTGTTTAAGTGTCTTTTGGAACACGTGAATTTCGGCAATATAATTTTAATGCTTTTCTCCTCGTTTAAGATTAGCATTTATATATTTAATTTTTTCTCCTTTGTCATCTCTATTATTCCCGGAGTCTACTACAGAAGAGTCCTTCTAGAGCTAGGATACCTTATCCGTGAAGATGAAACTGATATAGATATAATAATATGATGTATACTCTTTTGAAAATGTACTTCTTTGAATGAATTCGTAATAGCAAACAGCAAGAATAAAGTATCAAAGAGGATGCCGCAAAGATAAAACTTTTACTTGTTAGTTTTACATCTAATAATGGGAATATAATAAGTGTAAAACAATAACGGGGAATTTTAGCTAAGGGCTTTGTTAAATATTACGGGAAATTATTTTGATAATTTCACTTGCAAAATGTACTTCTTAAAAAGGAAAGCAAATCGCATAAGAAATAACTATGCGTTAGTCTAGTAATTATAGTTTGCACTACACTTTTGATTATTATTTATATAAAGTATACTTTATTGCTTATAAAGTATCCATTCTCACAGTAGGAATTCGAAAACAGACAGTCTCACTAAAATGAAAACTTTTTGCATTACTGTCTTTTCTCAACATTCCATTTTCAAAACTTCATTCTGTTTTTCCTTCTAAAACTTTTGTCTTTGCATTTCCACTTTACCTATTACTCAGCCAAGTTTTAAGTGCAACAAAGCAAGCATATACGTACGTTGAGTTTGGCATTCTGTACAAAGTTGGTGCGATTTGATTATGAACCGCTGTATAGAAGAGCGATAACCATCGTCATAATCACAATACATTTTGTGCTACATGAGTTATTCGTACAGAATCGATTTTGTTCAATTCGATTGTTGTAATCACGAAGCTCAACGTGTCAGACAAAGCATAAAAATACAAAATACTACATGTAAAATCAATGTAACCATTTTTTTCTCTCTTGTCATGCATGTGCTTTTGTAAAGGCAATATATGCAGATAAACATCACCGAAATTTACTAGAGTACGAGACCTTCCCTCCGCATCTTAAAATTGAGCAAACAACCAGTGTGGGCTAGATCAAATAAAGCCGAGGGCCGAGACCATGCAATTTGGCTTTTGGACTCTCATTTTTTTCCATTTATATACATTTTCCATCTAATAATCTACTAAACCATACAGATCATTACGAGCACTGGTAATAAAATGGGAACATGTGAGTAATAACAGCAAATGCAAACTACAAACAACTAACTACCCACACATTAGATTATATTAGCCATTTATTACTGCTGCCTTTAAACTATGTTGTTTCTCTGTCCAACTGTGCTACGATCTACGACCAGTGGTCATGTACGATGAAGAGAGTCATGAATACATCATTCGTATTGTACAAACGAAACAAAAAGCCCTTTGTTTGTGGACGTTTACTAGCACATCCATCCTCCTGACTGACTCCACTGATGAACAAAACAAACTCCAAAATGTCCAAACTAAACAGTAGCCGACCATAAATGTACCAGTGGATTATGAAGCAAACAAATTACAAATATTTTTCTCGGGTACCACATTACATATTATGAATGCTCTAGCAATAAATGCGCATTACTAACGACTAATTTTTTGACAAGAGAGTGCATTCATAAATAATACCATCCATAAAACCATATCTTAATAATAATTAAATAAAATGATCCTGCTTACTACAACAATTATTATTATTGTAATTATGGCTTCTCAGAAGAATGAAAGCATAAAACAACAAACTTCTTATCTCTTATTTGTAACGTAAGAATTCAATCTTTTTCTTTATCAACTTTACTTTACTACTACGTGAGCAAATTGGAGATAATCCATGCATGCATGCATACACTTGTTGTTTTGTGACTTACTCAAAAGTTGTCTTACACGAATCCTGTGAGACAGTATTCTATTATGGGACAGAATTTAACAAAATGTTTTCCTGTTTCTTTTTCGATATGTCGACATGTGACTTTATTTCAAGTAGGTATGTTATAGTCATCATGAGTCATAAGTAATTCCAAGAAATCTAGGGAATCTAGGCTGTGCACATAAAGTCGAAGTCAATCTGTATTGACTTCTTTTTTCTGTAAAATACCCAACTATAACTAGATTTACATCATGTCATGGAAAAGACAACGAAAAGATTAACATTTTTTTCGTTTCTATTCTATCTATTCCTTGCTTGTCAACAACAAAGTTCAAGGCCCTCCGGTCCTATGGCGCATTTTATTCAAGCACGGAGAACCTAACGAAGCATGATGATCGCTGTTCTTCAGCTTTACGGATAAATAAAACTTCTATTGACTACGGTGAACTATACCGTAGAACAACCACTTGTGTTATACGTATATAATGGCTTTCCTTTCTGTACTCTATTTTGAGCCATATAGTGAAATAAAAGTGACATCCCGGCATAAAGAAAATTGTAGGCAGATACACAAAAATAGGCATGAACATTAGGAAAGGAAACCATTTTAGTTGACGTTGAGTGAACAATACACTTATATGCAAAAGTTATGTAAATATACATATATGCTACATTTCTATATACATACATGTTCATAGGTATGATAATTTGTTAGCACAGAACGTAGTACGAGATTTAAGGCAGTTCGAGAAACAGAAAAAATGGTAAATTTCAATCTATGTTTGTGGAAATGGTCGTTGTCGCCGTGGTGTCCGGTGTTGGTTCTCCTAGGTGGTGAGGTGAACCTCAGGGACATCAGAGGAAT
>JAHZMV010002069.1:0-15765 GCA_027743765.1 Coecobrya sp. COE2
CCCAAATAATAATCATTCTGACAGCGACGATGACAATTCTAGCCTGCGTAGTAGTAGGCGAAGTAGTGCAAATAGTGTAGCTGTAGCTGCTGAAAAGGAGGAATGAGTTATGTAACAGGATATTATTATTGAACAGTATACAGATAGCCTGAAGGATGATTAGGATGAGGAGTGGATGAATGGGTTAATTACTTTTTTGGAATGCTTTAAATGGTGTATGTTTATATAAATTGCTATTAAATGTGAATGTGTATTTAAACATGATAAGTGTGAATGTGAATTTTGTTACACAAATTATTTAAAATTAGGTAGGTATATGTACTCATAGGTATATATTTTTTTTGTTTTCTGTCAAGACCATATTGTTGTTCAACAAACAATAGTACACAGACTATAGGGATTTATTTAAATTGTTAAGTAAAATGTTGATGTAGTTGTAGAGAGAACGTGATATTTAAAGACTTAATTGAATAAGTTGTCGAGAAAAAAAGAAACGTATATATTTTAAAAATACTTTATTAACGTTAACAAATACATCGACTGAATTTATATCCTTTATACCAAATATCAACTCAAGTACACACACAGAAGTAAACTTTTTCTGTAGTCATTACCATTTCATTACCGCATATATTTAATATAATATTGTTACTCATTATTGTTGTTATTGATGTTATTGATATTTTTTGATCCTTTCTCAATAAAAAGTATTGACTGCCGTAAATATTTTGGCGAGTGTCTGTAAACGCTTTTTTCAATATCTCTTCTCAAGATCGTATGCAAATTACATCAAAATCCTTTGACATCCCACAATTTAAAATCTCTACGCAATCATTTCATTGAAGATATAGCCACATCTCACTTCATGCAACAAAATTCTAGTTCCTGTTTACAGTCGCTTTTTTACAAAAATTACTGACGCACGTGTGTATCACCGCCCTAAAAGTGCGTGCGTGTGCGTGTACTTAAAATTATGCAACCTTTATACCATTATGATGGACTTTAGTCAGTCAGTCTATTAATTTACTCCACACACCTTCATAATCAATGATTATATTCCAAAATGTCAACTGGTTGTCAGTGATTTCTTGTGTGAACTGTAGAAGCCATCACGACACGATACGACATTATGGCCTGAAATGTCAGTTGCAAATGTTTAGGTACATAAATACATAGAAAAAATGCGCATAAAAATGTAGGTACGTAATATTAAATCTTGTTTTCAGGCTCAAAAAGTGTATGTATATATTTACCCCAACATGGTAGCCTACCTAAATTGGTAATTAATTATCAAGAAAACTGATTACTTAATTGCGACATCAAAGTGCAATCTTAAAGTTTTTTGCTTTAAAAATGGGAAGTACCACGTGGCCATGACATGCATCTGCTTGGTGTAAAATAGATGATTCAATTCAAGAATAAATATCGTCAATCATGGATGCGGCGTGTACCACATGTGGACTCTTTAGTTTTAATGCGCAAATTAAGCAGTTAAGTTAAATTAACTTTTTTTCCTCTTGCAATGAATTAAAATTAAAATGATGGCTACGACGAAGTACTAACTTTGTTTGATGTCTGAGCAGGTTGAGTGAAATTCGATGAAGAGAGAAAAATAGTTCAACTAACGTTGTATATTGGATTACATTTATGTATTTATTTATTTAATTATTGCATTTTCGGTTTGTATAACTGATAAAGTAGGCAAGCACGATACAATTAACCTTTGAAATTTTGAACTTATCATGCAATCCTCTCTGTATCCACGTACATTAATTTGTAGTTATTTTATTTGTAGTTAGACAGTTGATGAAATTCTCTTGAAATGTCGATCATCCTTTGCGGAACTGGTAGGCACACTTAAATGCGTAGTCCAAAGTTCAAAAACATCATGTCATTTATTTTGTTATGATTTTATCTTGATACCAGGATGCAAGTCAAGACTACGTGTACAACTCTGAAAAGCCATACATAATTTTTGAAATGATCATAAGAAAATAATTTTTGCACAAAAATATTTGCCTGCTAATAAATAAGCTCATTCTTGTCCATAGACATCATAAGATCAAAATACTGAAGCCATGAGTCATTTTATCATTCAATCAAATTCATTCTTTAGGATAAAAATTCAAAGGCTTACATTTTCCCAAAGAGATTTCATACAATTTAGTAAACAAATGACCGATAACGTTTATATGTATGCGTTTCTTTACAGCATAACATAATATTGCTCATTATTTAAGAATAATTTATTTTTAAGTGGTATCGATGCTTGGGATGAGTAAATGTTTTTCATGGAACAAAAATATATGTATGTACTCGTATAAAAGCTGATGACATCTGTTTATGTTCCATTTTTCAGAATAAACTCATGCGAATGATCATCATAAGTTGCTGAAACCGGTGATAAGTGGTTGATATGTTTACAGCCAAATGAGGCGGTCAGACGTAATACAAAATGTTACGTGATGTGAGCTCAAGAGCTTTTGCTCAAAGTCTTTCAGCAGCGAAATAAACAATAATAAATCTTTGTTGTTTGTTTGCGTATCAAATATGATTCATTATTGGCATATCTATCTATACAAGCCCTTTAGCTTAAAATGTTGAACAAAATCTAGAAACCCTAAGTGCCGTGGGTGAGAAAAGACGAATTAGTTTTTGTCTAGAAGTACCATATTCGACAGTAATGAAAAATGTTGTACAGATGCAATGTTATATTTTTGGATTGTTTATTTTTTGTTTGGATATGCGATGCAATTATGATTAATTGCTTAATGATACGATCCACATTCCAAATTCAGCAGCAGCGGGGTTTGTAACTAACCCTTTTAATCATTTTTAACCCAAAAACACATTCGTTTCTTTGGCGGAATGACGAAACCCAATATGCTACGGATGCATATATTAAATTTATGATTGCGATACAATAATAATTAGCTGCAGTCATTTACCTTTACTATAAAATATGTATGCATTTAAATCGGATTCCCCGTAGGGTTAACAATAATGCATAAAATTATAATAATAATCGATTTTCTTTTTGTTTTTTCAAGATTATCGTAAACAAGGAAAATCGAGCACGATGGACGGTGCATTGCATTGTGCTATATTATAGCATTAAACAATGCAGTAAAATTAGGTCAATGGCTTATTCCTTGGAGGTGTTTGTTTACCGACGTCTTGTGCCGCTGGCGTCATGATGGCTGGTAAGAGAAAAGAAGTGAAAAAAACAAACAAATGTTCAGAACGGAAAGTGTATTTTCTAATTACCATACGAGCATTTATAGGCACTTAACTGACCTTGCCCGCAATTAGAAAAAAATTATTAAACAAACATTGTGTGAAAATGAGTATAAATTCTTGATTTTCATTTCCGAAGTTAAAGGAAAAATGACAAAGAGGAGTGCATATAATAAATTATTCTACTAATACTATGCATGCCCTTCACTAATTGTTTGTCGTGTAAAAATATACACTGCACTGCACGAGTCCACACGTTGATTCCTTAAATGTCATTTTAAATCATATATTTAGGATAAAGATAAACCATCCTACAAAATAAATTATGTAATTTGTTCTAATGAAGGCTTTCATCGTATTCATCATAATATTAAATGTATAGACACAATGGGACAAGGTATGTGTGTGGATGGATGGTAGAATAATCAAAACTGCAATATAAATAGGAGGGGGAAATTAGTTAATTTCTACTTTATGAGCATCGCCATAATTTGTCGTCCTCCTGCAATCCAATCCTTCTCTGCAAAAACGCTGACACTTCAAAAATGCATAAGAAGCCCACGTCGTGTTGTCACTAAAATGCATGTGTAGTCTAAAAGACAGCCTTTTACTACCGTGTCAAACCTTGGTCTCATCTTTCTCATTTGTCATCATTAGTAGTGGTGTACAGAAAATGAGATTTTATCATCAATCAACGCTGTTTGATTGGAAAGACTCCCGCTTATCATATAGTATGTTTTGTGATTGTAATTTGTAATCAACGTTAGAAACAAAGAATCAGACAGTCATACTATTATTACAGGCATATAATGAAACTAAATGCAATGTTTCCCTAAACACGTACATTTCATTTTCAGCTAGTTTGAAAGTTATGGTAAAAATAGGAGCAAGGTTGAAAGTCAAATTGCATTCAGTATAATTAGTAAAATGGGTGGGTAAGTAAAACGTATCGATTTAAGAACTTCGATCTCATAATTTATCATTATTGTCAGAAACTTGAACTGCAGGACGAGTATAGTGCATAAAAATGATGCAGTGCACTGCAGTCGCAGTTTTAAAATTGCATGCTGCAAATTTTAGGCAATCAGCAACATGCCCCGGAGGCAGTAGACAAATTAGGTATTTTACACTGCCCTTAATAACTTAACGAAACTTTATAATGGTTTTGGTTGTCATTTCACATATTTCTCATATATCCTCTCACCAAACAACCAGACTTTATATATAGGTAAGGATAATTATTCTGCATTATACAAATTTCTAAAGGTGCTTATTAAAATCCATACATGAATTGTTTCACGTTTACAAATAGCAGAACCTATGGGAAATATCCGATTTCTGAATAGTTCTGTTCGTCAGTAAATTGTCGTCAGCACCCAAAGCAATATTGCTCGGGATTAGTAAGATTTTAAACACTATCACTGACTGATAGTGGTGATTATGCTAACTCATCGTCTATTATATTCGGTTATCCTCAACAAACCAACAAAGTCAAAAACTTGAAAAAGCTTATACGGCAGACAAAATGCCTGAAGACAGAAGAAGGCAAAGGAAAAATGGTGGTGATGATGAACGATTATGTGTTTTTGTGATCCTATCAATGACGCAGGATGAGTCGACCATTTTTATCCTTTTATCTTTGACAATGCCACATTTGCATAAGAGGAAAAATAAATAAAAAATATTATATTATAATAATTTATCATTGCCAGTCAAACTCTGCATCTCTTTCAGAATCTGAATAAAAGCAGATTATATAATAATGTGTAGCATTGCATTGCACTAGTACAAGGCTTGCGAATTTATTTGAAGTGGAACACCATGGTCTTCTTCACTTTTTTGAAAGATATACTGCTGCTGTTCTTCAGGACACATGGACATTGATTGATCATAATGATGATACTGATATGATTGTTAATTGTTTATTGCTTTGCTTTCAATTTGGATCCTTGCCTTTTACAACACGGTTAAGTATTAGGATTTATCTTGAAAGCTTGTTTAAATTTGTAAATTGGTCAATAAATGCAAAGGTCGCTGTTCTTGAAACGAATTTTATCCAAGGTGAAGTATCTAATTCAGAGTGTAGTTGTGAGGTGCAAAAATTGTCTTTATGCTTTTACTGCTCATATTGTATGAATATAAATGCATCCACAATCCACACAGCCAGAGTTCAATAGACATTGACCTTGAAAGAGATCACCTTCCTTCATTAAAGTCTATTTATTTGTAGAGGGCGGTATAAACGTGCTATCAAACTTTATCTGTTTTGTATCACGTACGGAAGTAGGTACGTTTGTCTATTTTTACGTAATGCTGTATGTTATGCAAACGAATAATTACCAGTTAGTTACCACTTCAAAATATTGCAAGTGAAAAATTGCTTAATGACTCAGGAGGAAATAACTCTTAAATTGGACATTGTAAAATTCTACATTTTATTAAATTCCAGATTTCATACATAGTTTGAAGAAACTGTTCATAATTATTTGGAGTTTCACCGGAACAATACTTATTATTGCAGGTTTACACTGGGATAAATTGCAGATTTTCCATACTCGAATGTGACATGATATGCAACTTACAAGCATTTGGAATTAAGCTTTTCGAAGTCAATTTGCCAAAAGTGAAGGCAGTTATTTCAGGTTAATAATGTATGAATGATTTATATTTTAGAAGTTTTTGAATTTCTTTATTTGCTAAAACAGTAAATAAAGTTAAGAATTGAAAGTTGTGTAATTTTTACTACATACTTGATGCTATTACAATATCTAGACTGACGACTGAATAACTTAACCCACTTGGTCACCTTCAAATTTCGGCATTTACTAACACATTTTGAACTCAATTGGAATATAGTTGAATTTACAAATTCAATGTTTAGTTTTTTCTTTTATATTTTAGCATCCTTAGAAGATATGTGCATTTTTATTTATTTTATCATTACTTTCCCTTTTAATATAAATAGCAAACGGTTTAGCATTCTATTTATTCAGTTTCCTTCCAGTATTTTGCCAATTTGCCCCATTCATTCCTTATATACCTACATATCTCGGGTCATTTCTTTGAATTTTGATTGAAATTAATAAATTCGTAAGTATTGTGTATAAAACATAATAAAAATAGCAAATTTTCTTAATATGATATTGATTTTACCCAATTTACAATAAAAATATTTCCTTTTAGATACTATTGGTATCAGTAGTCATCGTGCTTGCTGCACTACCAACCTGATCCTGATCCTCCGCCAAAGACTTGAAGGAGCTAAAGTAGATCCTGAACTATCAGCTCGAGTCAAGAATCTTTTGATCTATGATAATCCTCATCCCTCGGGATCTGCTGGAGGTTCCAATTCGCAATCATTTCCCCAACGTCTTAATTCACGTGAGTCGTCTTCGTATGGAATTCCCAGTGGTGGGTACGACACAATGAGGTCATCCATGGGACTTTCTGGAGCAAGTTCATTGGAAAACTTGGGGTCTTTTCGGACCCCTCCTAACACTGATTCGGGAGGTGCTTTTAACTCATTTTCTTCATCCTCTGCACCTGTCGAAGAAGCTACTTTGTCTGATCCGATTCTGGCTCCTCTTTTGGCCGCTTTTGATTTATCACCGACAATTGAGAGGCGCTCTTAAATTGGACTGATTCAGATGAACTATAATGTAATGCCGAGAATAGAAAGCAAACATTAGCTTTCAGTATGAACCATGACATGAATATTATCAAACCCATTTATGTATAATTTATAGACTCTACCAGAAGTGCCACTCGATTTAAATCGTCGCGTTTCTCTTACTTTTAAATATTATTCTCACACAGGATTGTTGAAACGACTATCAAATCCCCTTACAATCTCCATTAAATCATCACACCTATTTACCTGCTAAAATGACGTTATATGAAAGTACAGACTAGTGACAAAAATGCAACCGAAATGTCGGATTGTTACTAATTAACTGTCTTTTATTTTTGTCTTTTTTCTTTAACTCTGTTGATGGTATGTATGGGCCAATTAAATTGGTACTAATTCCAGTGGTAATACCAAAATACAATGACGTCATACATATTATGTAGGTTTTATTCGTCATTCAAACAACATGAGTTTTATTTCTCACAAACCGAATTTAAATTCCAATTTCGTGCAAATACTACACGCAATGGAAAATTCAAAAATACAATTTACAATGGAGTTTAAGAGAGATATACAATAAAACGCATCCTGCCGAAAAGCTACGGTACACATATTACAGAGATCGTGACAAGCATATTTGCTTTCCAATTTCGAAAAGCTCCACTGTTCAAATAATATATTTTACTTGGTAAGGATTCAAGTAATTTGCCAACCAGTACCTCTTTGCATTAGCGTCACTCATATTTAAGAAGTTTAAACACACTTTAGTTTAGTCCATACTTGGTTTGCATATATTTAGGCTCAAATGTACATACATAAAGTACTTTACATGGCAAATTTCTGACTTTCACTCATTTAGTAATTTTGAAATGCTAACAACTTGGCGTGTAGTTAAAAAGTGATATAATAATATGAAATATCATAACGAATTGGTACGTGAAATGAAACAGTAACTGTTTCAGGACTAGCACAACACAGGTGAACTTATTAGACGTGTATGTCCTGTAAAACTGTTACATTTGCTACGTAAACATGCATTTCCATAAAACTATGGTATGAATGCTGATAGCCATTTCCTATCGTAGAAAACGGGTGTACGATTACAAGCTTGTTTTTTACTAATTTCTTTAACTCGTGTCACAACTCTCCACCAAAAAAGGAGTAAAAGTGCACTTGATCATGTGTCCAAACCAAAATTGGCACAAGTATAATCGATACATTGTGCAACAAGTTACTTTCACAAATAAATAATTGTTGGTCTAAATATGCTGTAATTAGAGGAAGGGACAATTAGAGAGAAAGGAGCTGTTTTGTACACTATAATTGTGTTTGTGAAAATAGTAAAAAATGCAGAGAATTTGGTCATCAATTTCTTTTAATGGGACAGGACAGGAATAATTATTTGATTTTCATGATGTATATTTTAGGGAAATACAATACTTGAAATAAAATATGAAGAGAAACACGAAACCACCAGTTAAAAAAGATCAAATTTTCATGTTCTGTGCTGATTACCTATAGATATAAACTTCCTTGAAACTCAAATGCCCGATTAAGTATTGCCTTAAAGTCAGGGTCTAGTATATTCAAAATAAGATTTATTACGTTTTGCGTAGACAGAATGGGAAGAGGTATTTAGAATCACCGAATCAATATTCACGGCCAATTAATAGTTCGTTCTACTCGTACATTTAAAAACTCTCATACAGTGCCTTATAATTTACTTTGNTATATTCAAAATAAGATTTATTACGTTTTGCGTAGACAGAATGGGAAGAGGTATTTAGAATCACCGAATCAATATTCACGGCCAATTAATAGTTCGTTCTACTCGTACATTTAAAAACTCTCATACAGTGCCTTATAATTTACTTTGCTTGTTCTCCGATGTCTTATGATATTAATATATGTGACTACACAATAAAGACGCTTGCCTGTCATAATGTGCATTGTGACTGTGCATTTTGAAGTGGCATCAATTTAGTCCTGCATTGTTAATTAAAGGAAACATATACATATATTTCATATAAATTAAAATCCTGTCATTAAATCATGAAGAGCATAACAACAATGACAGATTAAATCAATAAAACTTCGAATTTGAGGGATAATTAATAATTATATTTGTTAGCACTCGTTTAATGCGATTACTCCACAGGCAATCCTCTTTCCAACCCTATATTCAATCAAAGTCTATAAATGGTAATGCTGATCATGCATAGCTGTCTGCATTGGATTAATGCGTTTCATATAGGTAAACATCACAGGTTTACATCACATACTCAATTAGTCAAATTGATCCAATGTTCACATAGACCCCTTCACAGCATTTTGAGACGAAGTTCTAATTTATTAACCTAATTGGATTTTTTAAAATAAGCTTTACAAGTGAACCAATATAAAAATGTCAGGAACGAATCAAATGGTTACTAACTAACCTGTAAGTCTTCATAGAGGAACTTATGTTATGTGGATAATTAGTCTTGGAAAAAATAGAATAGAACCGTTTAAAAAAAATTAAGTTCATTTTTCAATTTAATCCATAAACCTTTTTGTGCAATGTTGGATGACCATGACATATTAATTTGTACAGCTCAAAAGCAATATCATTGTCATCACCCTTTCTTTGTCACGAAATGTTAACAATGGTTAGATGTAATTGTTGAAGTTGTTTGAATACCGATTACTTTAATTCCATTTAAACCCCATTTCAATAAGGTTAGAAAGGCATATAATTCAGACTTAATCTTAATTCAGCGCTATTAGCAATGGTATTGCTTCCCTTACAAGCATCAATCTGACAAACTGGCATCTGGCAAGTCATTAAACTGATTTTTCCATATGCCTATCAAAAATACATGAAAACACTCAAGAAATGTACTCCTATAATATTTAAGAATCATTTATCGATAATTGGTGGTATAAATATAAAATAATAATATGGTGGTGAAAATATAGTACCCATTTGACATTGCAAAAATGTATTTGATGAAAGAAGATGAATACGAACGACAATTGAAGTTGAAGAACAGTATTGGAATAGTGACATCATCACATCATTTATTTGAAAATCAAACTTGTATTCATTGTTCATTCAACAATTAGGTACACAATCAGGCTATTCGTCTTCATTTATTTGAGCTTTGTTATGCAATGATAATGCAACAATTTCCCGAAGTACCAGTTATTGTTATAAATTGCGAATTGCAATAGAATTTAATTTAGAGATTCGCGAGCGAGAACAATATAGTATTGAATGGAACTTTTGCAAAATGTATCTGCGTACTTCCAGTCAGACAGAATATGATATTCCTTTATAGTATCTGTATGTACCTATTTAGGTATTCAGAATACAGAATATTCTAATGAGAAAGTAAATTTTTGTCCTATCATTTTGTACCATTAAGAATCGACAAAACCAGTGCAATACATATTTAACTTTCAAGAGGTTCATCACGTGTTGCAATATCAATCAGTAATATTGTAAGCTATTACATACATATTGTATCCCAATTTGCAATGTATATCTATCAAATAAGTTTCAATAACCATGAAATTTTATAGCATATAGCCTGCTTTTATGACCTATACGGCATCGATTTTGAAAATACATTAAAGCTTGTAGCTTAATTTATGGAGCTAAATATGTAGTAGCTGGAAAATGCTTTATCGCTGTATCAAAATGTATACTGTCAATATGAATTGGATAGTTCTACTTAAATTAAATGCTTCCTCATAAAAAACGATAAGTTTATGTGCGAGTTTAAAGTTTTGAAATTATAGCGTGATTTTTACCCTCAATTGTCAGTAATGTGGTACTGCTGCCGGATTTAAAAGCAAATATGCTTAATGCTTACATATGCAAATTCCACTGTATTCCACTGTATAGTAAATCCATCTTATCCATCCCAACAATAAAATAATTTTTAAGTTTAGTGCACTGTTCAGAATATAGTTCGTTCCCACGCTTTTATGTCACCTTTCATTTGTATTCATGCTCGATTGCTGTCTTTTCAAACTGAAAGTAGTACCCTTAAAATCTTATCCGTAGTTTAGCTCGTAAAATGTGCATTCATATTTCCCTTCTTTTTCAGAATTATTCATCATTGTGCACTTGACTAGTCAAGGTCAACTTTGTACACAAAACCATTGTCGCCATAAACCGTAATATTTTGCATAATATGTCAATGATATTAATGAACAGTTTTTAAACGTCTTGTTGTTTACATTCCGCATACACTGAACGGGTGAAATGGCTCTCCTAACACTATTCATTATTATGCAGAAAATTATTACCTATTATTTCTTATAAAAGCGCTTTTTTATTCAAAAGGATAAGGAATAGCAAATACCTAATTTAATAGCCATTTCAAGGCACTATCATGTACAAAAAGAAGGCATTTCATCTCATCACACTTACTTTTTCAACAATAAAAGATTTTTTAAACTTTAGATTCTAAAATAAAAATGCATAAAAGTGCAAAAAAATATTACATATCAATATTCACTCTGTGTGTTGTAGACTGATGCAGTTTTCGATTGGTTAATTGTACTCATTCAGCCGGAATGTCAACAGACTGGGCAGTACAGGCTTTGCTGCAATTTTGCAATTGATAATTTTGCACCTGGCTGAAATGTGCAAAGCAAATCTTATTTCTCATTTATTACTCTATTGTCATGTACATTTTGGGTATAATGAGTAAAATGTCTAGCGTGTCATGGGAAGCCAAAAATAATGTCATTCATCATCACTCATTCATTTTTCAATTTGCTTGTTTGTGTCAAATCTTTATGTATTTGAATTTGAATATTATACATCTTTTTCACTCCGCGAAGAAGATCGGGTTACTACTAACTATCGTTGTTCATGTTTTGGTGCAAGGCTGCCATTGTTATCATTATATTACTTCAGTACGCAGAAAAAAGTTATATTCCATTGTTGTTCCACAACACGAAAGTGTAAACATGGTAAATCATGTATTATGCATATTTTTTACAAGGATACACGATTTTTTTCTAAGATTAGCTAATTGTGAGCGCCTATTATGCGGTGTTACCTTGTAGTATAAGTATTATGCAGCGCTTGCATACAAGCGTCTCATACAAAACAGAGGACACGGCGACAAATTCGATGACAAACTTATGTCGTCCAATGTGCAAATATTGTGTGCCTCAAGTTTAAATACATATTGTGAATCATCCTCATTTTTTGAGGACTAAAAATTCGCGACAATGAAAGATGTGTTTTGGTGACAGAGACTGACACTTTGTTACTGTAATTTTGGATTTCCATATTTTACTCTTTATTTGGATATGTTTGCTCATTACTTGAGAAAATAACGTGTTGTGGTATCACGTTAATGGGAAAGGGAAAATTCATGAAAGCACATAAGCTATAATAATAGTTATTCGTAAATAGCACCTTAAACATAAATCAGTTCATTTGATGCTTCTTGTAAAAAGAAGCATGACCTATAAAAATTAAAGATAGAGGACGAACAAATTTGTTTAAAATTGATCGGTTGATGTGCTTGGTTTCCTCTGGATAATTCTGTTTTCATTGAATGTAGTTCGTACCAAATATGTGGTTAAGCTAATTATGGATGTGAAATTTTTTCTGTGGCTTGCCTCGTATGAGAATTTTAACCTTCACTGGTGCTCAAAATCTTTTAGCAAACACATATGCCTAGCTCAATCATGCTCGTGACATTAGTCCTCTTTTCAATCGTCAAATTTTTGTACAAAAATTAGGAGTTAAATAGATAATAATTCTAACCTAGTCCTACAAACGCAGTTTTATTTGAAATTGAATGCACACTATTAAAAGGCACAGGGATGATGACGGTAACGGTAAGAAATGCAAGTTCATAACGCACTGTGAATAAAGGTTAATGGTATCTCTCAGAAATTGAAATGCCGTTCCCAGTTTGTACAATTCAGAAATAAGCACGTAGTAGATAGATAATTGTAAAATTATTATCAAACTTAAGACAAGTTGTCGGTATGCATCTGTTGACACCTTCATACATGCTCTTTATAAAATGCATACGTTTGATAGTCAAGATTATGTTCTTCTATTGACAGGGGTAAAAATTTCATTGTACGTTAGTACGATATTTCTATACAGCAACTTATTGTATTATTACACCTACCGACCTGCATAAGTATTTAATTTAGCTAGATTTAGTTACATGCGTGAAACCTGAGAAGTATTGCGTAATCCTTTCAAGTTTAACGAGTAAAAATAAAGTTTAATGCAACCTGCTAAATTTTGGATAAATTTTTAGCTCTGGTGTTCATTCAGATTTCAATTTTTTCTCGATAAACTTGAACAAAATTCTAAAGAATATTATATTGTTGTAAAAATATAATAGACACGTATGCATTTAAAGAAAATGCCTGACAATGTGTCTAGGCTTCATGCTATATAATGTTTGGACTGTGGACAATTACTCGGCTATGCCCAACTGATAGGTGTGTATACTATCTTATTGTTAAAAAGGAAGAATTGTAAGAACGATTACATAATCATTATAGTTAGTTAGGTATACATGTAGGTCCATTTTTCCATGATTAACTGTGAGAAGGCCCTACTGATATGTACATCTTCACAATATTTCTTATATTTCTAGTAACTTATTATCAATCAATGTATAAAATACATTTGTAAAAAACTATCTGGCACGATTGGACAGATCATTCACAGACAAAACTATTCATTGTTTTTTGCACTTGACCACAGCGGTTTTTTATTGAAAATGCAATTAGTACGGTTGGATTTGGATATACCATGGTTAAGACCAGTAGCCATTGATTTGAGCCACACTTAGCTCCTGATTTTTATATCTTTTTATGTTTTATTGACGATGATTGTAAATGTGGTCGCACGCTGGTCAATTTACTATACTGAGACTGAGGGCATGGGGTCCGATCTGGCCTAAAACAAAATTGAGATTATTGTGCTAATTTAAGTTTTATTAATGCAATGAATATAGCACACATCGTGAATTATAAATCCTGATTAAGATTGTAAAACAAGGAAGCTTCCTTTTCAAGCATTTCATTTGTTAAAAGCAGGAAGCTTTAAAAAATACACTCAGCTAATTTGTTCTGCCGCTCTTAAAGTAGTTTGAGGGGCACGATTTTAAAATGTACACAAGATAAGCAAACTTTGTTCGTGGAATCTGAACTTGCTCTTTGAGATGAGAAGGGAAGACAAAAATACAATCCTGCAGAGTGAATCTTGTTTTGTCGTCGTGAGTGCATGTACATCTTCCATCATCATATCATTACCTGGTGTGCGTGGCATTGTTATCGAACCCAGTTTACTACTACGTGCTTGAATGCGTAAAAAGGGATAATGGGAGATGAAGACTGAAATATAGCAACACAACTCATAACAATCACATCTACCAGCAGCAATTAGACAGGCACCCTTCCCTTTGTTCAAAAACGTTAAATACCCTAATGACGAATAAAGACAGAATGGGGCTAACAAAGTAGAAAAACTGACATTACACCAATTTCATTTGCATTTCGGCAGGGATGAAGAAATTCTCATTTTTCTAACCGTCCTTATCTAAAGTTATGTTTGTTATGTTGTTATTATTACATGTATGAGAGATATGATGCCAAAATTCTGAACATAGAAACTGTTGAACGTGTAATTTCAATTTCATTATTATTGTAATAATAATAATTACATTAGATCCGTCAAAAAAGGCAGGATGAATTCTTTTTACATAATTTACAAAACATTGCTCATTCATTCATGTTTATTTTTATACTGCTACTAGCTACTTCTACTGCAACCACCTTTTGTACTACTTGTTCATATATAAATAGAAAATAATAAACACCATTCAAACCAACAGGCTATATAGATATTTTGCCTTGAATTGGTCACATGAACACGGTTAGCCACAAGTTAAACCCGTATGACTCCTCCGCTACTAAATACAGAATAATTATTCAGTTAAATAATACTACTAACTCCAAAAGTTAAGTGCCTAATTTATCTGATAGGCACCTTAATACCAACATAACACAATCTTAATGTCACACACATAGTATGTGTGTATTAAGCTTTATCGTTCATGTACATACATACAACAGTCTCATTAGCTCTTATAAACACATGCCTTCTATGTACAATTATTATTTTTAAAGAAAATATTTTGAAATAATTCATCTTTCATCTTCTTTCTTTTCTTCACTGCTAACTTAATGAATTACATGAAATCTTCTTGAGCAACAACAAAAATATACATCTATCCTAACTGCCAAACTGCTATATATGCTATCTTTACTCACACCACCCAAATTACTATTCTCTCTCCTCTAGGACTACGGATTCTGGCTGCCTTCTCTCTTGATTCTGATTACTTTTGTTGCTGATGATTTTTCTGATTTCATAAGATAGTTACCAGTGTCACCACTAACCGCTACCTCAAATACTGCAATTTTTTTGTAGGTACCACCCCTTACACGGTGGCTTATGGCCGGTCATCATCAAGATGATGAAGATGACTACTAAATTGCAACAAATAGATAAAAGTTTAATGACATGTTCCCCAGCCCTTGTTTGATTTCAGTCCACTTTACTCTTGTTGTTAAATTTATGTAGGTCTACGTTAGTGTCCGCTGTACACTTTTAATAATTGAACTGTAACTGTGTAACGCAACGTGTTATATGAGATTGACGCAAGATGCCGAAGAAAATGTTTAATTGATTCATGAGCCCGTCCAAATCAGAACTTGTAGAGTAACAAGTAAGAATCATCATCATTGCATTGCAATTGACAACTTTACCAGTTTAAAAAAGTAACATTGCACTGTTTAATTTTTTCATAACGTGCACGCATCAAGATGATGAAAAATGTTTTACAACCTATATTACC
>JAHZMV010002070.1:8769-24666 GCA_027743765.1 Coecobrya sp. COE2
TCATCATCAAACAAACTTTTATATATTTTTTGAACTTTTTTGCTTCTGTTCTGCTGTTATACCCTATCGTGTCTCTGTGTCTGTTTGCTGCGTGTTATAAAAAAAATCCCTCATAAAAAGCACATAATTTGATAAAAAAAACCTGTTGCGTTTTTTATGCTTTTCGTTGTGGAATGATGATTGTAGATGGATAGTTGTAGGTTTTCATGATAGTCTTGGGAGTGAGTTTTGTATTGTGAGTGTACTATAAAAACAGCGGAATGGAAACACATGAAGTACGTATTATCGCTGGGAAAACCGCATCTACTACTCTGGAAAGTTTATTGTGTAGTAGTAGCGTATACCAAAAACTAAACCCACTTCAATGAACTGAGAGAAAGGCAGAGAGAGAGAAAACCCGCATCATCATCATCATTTTTTTGGATAGATCATCATAATGGGTTTTAGGAGTAGTAGTGTGGGTTCTCTACGTACAATTTTGTATGATGATTCAGGAGAATGTATAGTGCTTTATCACTGTGAATATTCAGTTTACTCGGAAATTATTGATGTGTGTTATGAAAATGTTTGCAAGAGCAGATGTTAAATGTGCAATATGTTATTTTAAATCATCTGGAAAATCAAATGCAGGATTTTTTGATAATCAAAGTACCGTATGAATTTAGATTAGAAAATTATGCTAATCTGTTGATTTTTTGTGAGAATTTTTTAAATGGTCAGGTAAATGGGGAGATTTTTTTATTTTTACTTCATTTCTTTAAAGCTCAGCAGGACAGGAACGTGGAAGAAAGATTTTATGGGGAAATTTGTTTTCGCAGGAAAGTGGAAGATTTTGTTCTAGAGAAAGTTTCGTATTGTTCGTTACATTTACGTGGCACATTATTACATTTTCGTAGTAAATTTGTTGTTCAGAGTCATTCATTCAGATCTTTGTAACATAATAAATGAGTCGCGAGTAATCAAGTTTCGTTCTTGTGGCATATGGAACACGATAAATATGCTGAGGAGGACGAGGAAGAAGGAGAGAAATTAATTCCGTCGTGTGTGACATTTATATTCTCTAACCGCATCCATACTACTACGTTCGTGGTGGTGAAAAGTCTTCCTTAATAATCTATTGTAATAATCAGGTAGGAGAATGGGTTTGTAGTGTGCTGTAATGCGGTTACAGATGAGTTTTTCGGGGAAGGATAAAGTAGTGTGTAGTGGATCGATTTCAAGGGGGAATTTATTACGTTATAAAGCACTTGAGGAGATTCTTCTACCTTTTGTTGGGGTCGAGGAGTGAGTAGTCGATGATGATTGATTGATGTGTGTGGTGTGTGGAGAGAGAGGATTTTACCTGAGCCATTTTAACATTGGAGAAATTTAGGTGGAAGGCAACCTTTTAGACTCTGGACTTTGTTGGAGATAGGACTGTGATCTTTTAGAATAATGTGAGTTTTCTTCAACCTAACCTATTCGTTTCGACCTTTAGTAAAATGTGTGGTGGTGGTTGAAGTGTATGGATTCTCTTTTGGAACTTTTTACATGAAAATTTGACTTGTGTCTGGTTTACTATTCCCGATGGATGACGCAGATGTGTTGAATGACTCAAATGACATGTGTCGTGCTGGATAATATTTTTACAGAGAAATTTGTGCTAAAAAATTGGGTTTAAAATTTTTCCAGACACGGAGTGTTACGGTTTTTGCAACAGGTAAACAGACAAGTTTTGGATATGGATTACTACAAGAAGTTTTTTTTTTGAATAATTTATTAGTGTGATAAATAAATTAAGGGACGTGTGTATGTATGGTGGATTGACTAGAAAAGGGACTAGGACTGATATATTTTGTGGATTGGAGAGAAGCTGGGTTATTTTTTGCTTCGGGTCATATATGCGCTTATAGTGAGATAGATTAGTAGATGTTTTAGTTTGAGCACGTATGTATATGAGTTAGTAGAGGGATGTTACGCAAAACGTTTTGCTGGTTATATTTTATTGAATAATTAAGTTTTGGGTTTGTGTGGTGGGTTGTTATGGAGAGTATTTAGTAATGTTGGGTTTGTATAGGGATAGCTTTTCTTTTTTGCAGATGGGTTGTGGGGTTTTTTTCAGCAGGTTTGCAATATGTGAGGAGGTTTTCGGGAATTTTTCAGGAATAAATTGAGGATTAAAATTGGTTTGCTTTTGAGTAGACATTGTTACGTAGAGGGGAAAACGGAAGTTTTCCATAAAAACGCTTATGACTAAAAATTGATGTGAAATATTTTTGAGGTGTGCCAAAAAATTTCCAAAAAATTTCATAAATCAATCACTTGTTAACTGACAATCACATAAATATTTCGTTTCTTCTTCTCTATTTTTCTAAGGTTTTTCGAGTATGATATATATTCATAACACGACTGTCAATATAAATTCCACATCCAACAGCTCATTCATTAAAATTCCCCAAATCAATATCGCAAACGCACCTCTACAATTATCATTCCATGAATAACTGAAACCCCCTACGTATGACAGCAGACTGACGAATGAGCTCTTCGGCGCCATCGTCCGTATCACGCCACTGTTGTTCTGTGAGCCACTACTACTACTTCCACTACTACTGCCGTGTGACTTTTGACGTTAACGCAGGTAGACAGATATGTATGACATAGTAGACAAGTGCACAAAACACATTTAAGTGATTTTTATAAATATTTGAAAAGCGAGTGCTTTCCTAACGTTTGACATGGTCACAAATTCTACGTATGTAACGTATATAAATGAAAAATGACTGTGTGTGTGCTTCCTCTGACAAGGGAGAAAAATTCGGGAAAGAGAGACAAAAAAATAACACTAGTAACCTGATTTTTTTATACATCCCATCGTTTTTGTGTCTCTCTGTTCTGTTCTTCAGAGAAAGTATTGGAAAAAAGGTTTGTAGTACGTATGTGTGGGAAAGCGACCTTATGGCGGCGGGTGCACTCTCTATATCAGGCTTGTAGGGAAAAAAGTTCTTTTTGATGTTTAAATCTCTGTCTCTCTAACTCACTTTGTTTTCAAGTGTGTGAGAGAGAAAAGAGAGTTTTTTATGTACATACCTGAGTTGGATGGATTCTCGTGTGTATGCTCAGCCTTTTTTGGTTTAGATTGATTGGTTTAATATTTTATATGCACCTATATCTCTAATAATAATTAGCACGTTTTCTCTGGGTATTTTTTTGATTGACGGGTTGAAGTGGCTCGTGTATCTTTTTTTCTTCTTGTGTACATGTACATTATTAAGGGAGTTTTATAATGGGGCAAGTGGATTGACAGGGAAATAGGTTGGTTGGTTAACTAGCACACTTGCTAATTTATGGATGATGATGACTTTTTGTTATGTTTTACGTAATAGGTGACAGGGAGTTAAGGTCGGGTTGAATAGGTGCAGTTTTCACTTTTGTTAGGTTTCTATTGTCTATTAATTTAATCTGAGTTTTTTTTTGTTGAATCTCGATCTATTGAGTCATGCAGTGCTATTATGAGATTGAACCGATATGGGCGTAGAAAGCAAGGCATGTGTACTAATTACGTATGCATTGCGACATATGGACAGATGAAGCCGATTGAAAAGCGCTATTACGTGATTCTTGTAATCGCCACGTTTCTACTTTCTACTTTAGTCTATTGGCTTTAAGTACTTTTTCTTGTGCTGATATTTGTTACGGGGAAAAGTTTATTTTCTTTTGTTCTTGTGCAGAAGAGAGTTGGGTTTAGACTTTAGACAGAGAGTGGAGTTGAACGGATTCGGTTTTTTAAATTGATTTGAATGTGTCAGAGAGATGAGATTTAGTTTGTGTGGGTGGGTGGGTGTCTGTCTGACGGATGTTAGTTGGCAGTTATGTCGTTTACGTAATCGATTGGTTGGGAATACCGGGCAGTTTGTCATATTTTTTCTTGGCAAAGTATTTTGACACTGTATTCGTAATATTGGAAATTTACTAGATAAAGACATATCCCCCACCCGCTACTTGTCTACACACTCTGACTCACTTTCCCCCAAAAAGTTTTTGTGCTGATCTCACCCAGTCATATATATCCTCTGGATCATCTAAAACTAAATCCGTTCTTACTTACAAAACTCCACTAACCCACCAACCGCTGCTGCTACTACTTTTACTTTTATACTACCACCACCACCACCAACAAAAAAAAGTTTATTATTATTCTCTGACTGCTGCCTGGCACATCACGGCAGCAGGAGCCAAGCAAGCAGCATGCTTTTCCTCCGCCGGAAACTGCTGGAGAAAATGCTTTCTTCTTCTTGATCCAAAATCCGAGGGAGAAAGAAGAGAACGTGCACTTAATCGCCTTGAGCTATATATCCACTAACCAAAAGAGTCTTTACTCGTCGAGTATGAGATACGTTAAAAAAGTAACACAAGATGTTACATGTTTATTTTAAAAATAATATTCTATTATAAATGTACATGATCGCCGCTATTAAGGAGTAGACGGGTTGGTTAATGAGGTTGGGTGGGTTGTCTGTCGGTCAGGTTGGTCGGTCGGACGGATTGATTGTTTGACGGAATGTGTCTTGTCGGGATTTTTGTTTTTAATTCAGGCGGCAGATGTTTGTATAAAAATGGGAATCCAAATATCGAATTTTGTCTTTCGATTTGTTATAAAGTATTTCGGGATCTGATATACCCTTAATAAACTATATGCCTATTGTCCATATTATTGTCACCAATATGTAATTTTGTATGTCCATGTAATTTTGGTCAATATGTCAATTAAATCCATTTCCCTGCCCGCTACTTCATTCCACCGTTTTTAGTTCACCATTAAATTCCTCGCATATTATTATTCGCGAGTGTCCATACTTCCGTGAGTCGTAGAATGTGGATGTAGTTACGCTGATGCTCATTTCTTTCACCATTCACGAGTAAAAAAGAGAGACGTTATGTCGCTGTGTTCTCTACCCTCCACTTTGTGTTCTCTCTCTGGTAATAATAACGAGCTGGCTAGATCACTCACTCAACTCCTCATATTATTCTCTCCCTTTTTGGTTCTCATCTCTCTGGGAAAATGAAAAGTTGCGAGAGAGAGAGAGAGAAATATAAAGACTTGAGAAAAAGACCAAACCAAATGTTCAAAAAAATACACACGTTTTGTTGCACTTTTGCTGCTTTTAACATTGTGAAACGTGCTCTCGCTATTTACAGCTCGTTTAGCTTATTTATGCAGATTTTTCGGGTCGGTTTTTAATAAGCGACGAGTCTGCTTCTCTCGTCGTTTTTTTCTCAGCGAACAAATTTTTTTTGTTATATATTTTCGTATGAAAATTTTGAGGGCTTTAACAATCAAGTAGTGTTGTTAAAAAGGGGAATAGTGGAGAGGACAATGGGTGGATGCGGAATGAAAAACTTCTTTTGTCGAAACCTTGTTTTTTTATGCTTGGGTTTCAAAAGAAAGTTGGAGATGACTTGGGTGAAGTAGAGGAGCGATTTTTGCATTTTGTGTGCTTTTTTGCGTTTTAAATTGTAACGTTGAGATGGAATGGGAATGTAATTTCTTGTTATTCGGTTGTATTATGTATTCATCGTTATTCTCTGTTATTCGGTTAGAATTGCAATTTGACTGGGTTTTTAAAAAAGATTTAACGATGACGTACCTACTTTAAATGGTTTCATTTCAGGGTTATGTGAACTGTTTTGTTACTGGAACGATTTTGTGAGAATGTTGACAGGTCTGGCAAAATTGGCAAAATTTTGTTGTTCCGAGTAGTACCATAAATATTATTGGCTTTGTTTTATATATTTTTTGTGTGACTTTTCTGGGGTTTTTTGATTTGTCGGTGAATATGTAACGGAATAACTTTTATGAAACCTCCTTATTGAGAGTATGTTACATGATGATGATGGGGTTGTTCATGTATATGGCTTTATGAGTGTTCTTGGGATTTTATTGACGGGAAGTTGTTTTTCACTTTTGATTATTGTTGTTGGTAAATTAAATCTGTGGAGGGAAACCGTTTAGTGATATGTAATTTTATGGGGTTTGCATGCTGCGTATGTATTATGTAGCGATATTATCGTTTTGCGGTTGCTACTGTGTATGTTGTGGGTCAATACAGAGTATATAGATCTCACCAGCAAAGAAACCTTAAAAAATCACGTATTCCAAGAGAATGCAATCTTAATAGCATCATCAAAATTGAGAGAGAGAGAAATCTACTACAACCGACAACACTCAAATAGCAAACAAAAAAGTAATAAAAGAGCGTATCCAATAAAAGAAAAAAATTCCAAGAAGTAAGTTAGTTTTGGACGCGCGCGTGGGCAATAAAAGTGCTATAAAAATGGACCCAATTAAAATGAAACTTTTACATATTGGAATCAACTGTGTAATAAATAAAGTCGAAAAGTTAATCACTTTTTTTCTGTATTTAGAAAAAGAAACTTGTTTTTTTCATGTAAGTAGATTCATCCATCAATAGTCGAATAATGAAAGAGAACTTTTTTTTAAAGTGACTCTTGGTACAAATTAGCGAATGCATAAATAAAAATTTAAATGAATGGTTTTTACATTTTTGACTGGTTGGGATTGTGACCGGTGGTGACAGAATTTGTAAAAGAATGGATAAAGTCTTGTTAATTCTCTCAAGTCAAGGTACACCCACGCGTAAGAGAAGAGGAATATAAAAATTAAAGAAAAAAAGTCAACATGAACTGTTGTGAACTAACTAATATTAAATTTAATTACACGTTGTCGTTTGATGGGTTTCTAGGTCTTTATTGCTGCAGAGAAGCCTATTGTTTTAAGTTTCAAGTAGCGTATTATGGATGGACAAGTAGTAGTGGGGTTTTAATAATTGGATGGGTCTCTCTCTCTCGCTTGATCATTTTTTTACCATATTTAGGCAGCGGAACAATGTTACTGGGCTCGTTATGAGAATAATTAGAATAGAAGATGTATCTTGTTGGAGATGAGTAGATTGTATCGTGGGGTTTTATGTTTTTTTTACGTATATATCGAGCGATGAACTTACATAAGCGTACAATATTGTCATCAATTAATCGAGAGATATTTTGTCATTAATGTTTGCATAATGAATGGGGATTTTGAGATTGTATAACGAGCACTAATTTGTGCTCGAGTACCGTATCTATGTCAAGAACCAATCACCCGAAATATTATTCAACAAAATCCCTACCCCATTTGCATTCCACCGCACCACCCTCCATGTACAATCGTCCATCCCGGCAATCCCCCTAAAACCCTCCACTTAAAAAACTTTTCATTTTTTTCTTTAAAAAAAATGGTCCACACTCGACACATACCACGAAAACTTAACCCGCGCCGCCACAACCATTACCACGACAACGACTATTATAAAACTTTTCTCTCTCTTTCCCGAACTCAAACAGAATACTAAATTACGCTTCTAATTCCTCATCCCCCGTCATCATCATCTTTTTCAACACTTTTTTTTTCTTCTTTCAGCATAAAAAAAACCGCACACGTCATACAAAATCTTCCTTGCTGCTCATTATGAATATATCAGGCAAAACTTTTTTTCTGTGTGTGGTGTACATATTATTTTTATGCTGCCAGCATTTATGTATATGTGCGTTATTCTCTCGGTTTTTTTTGACAAACTTTTTTTCTGCTGTTGTGTGGATGTTCAATTGGAGAAGCAGACATAGCAAAAGTGTGTATTTTACACAAAACTTGTCCAACTGCCTGAAAGCATGCTATTTAACGTGACGACATCATCATCATGGCTTTTTAATAAGCAGTTTTGAAAATGTATGCACATAACATACATGTTTGTTACTTTTAACAATATAATAATAATAACAATAAAAATCGCGTAATAAAAATGCATTTTCAGACAGGTAAGCTAGCAATATGGGTTATATGAAGGACACGAGTCAAAGTGGATTCCAGTGAAATCATAAAAATCTTCGTTCTCTACTATCGTTTTTGCATAAAACTTGTCGCGAATATTAAAGCATAAAAATTACGCAATAAAAGCTGTGCTGCTCACCTGAGTAATTGGCATGTTGTAGTAGACTAGCATGATGTTCACCAGTTGAATTGCTGGTTCCATAAAGTTGATGGTGGTGGTTGTGAGTGTCCAAATTGCAAGCCAACGCACTATACACGACGTGGATCCTGGCACGCGGCTCTAGGGCTCTTAGCTCCTCTTCGTCTATATACGGCTTTATTGTGTTCCTAAAAGTAGCCATTTTTATTGAAAAAAAATATACTCATCTTGTTTCAAGATGGTTAGTTATTATGTCACTTACCACTCTTCTTCTGTGATGTTTATCTCGGTGTCTTCTTCTTCTGCGGACGACGAGTGGTGGACGGTGTGTGGGGGCTCGTCGTCTGTGTCCGTTGTTCCTAATGCGGCGTCTGACGACGATGATTTGGAGAAATACAAAATACTACTTGCGTTTAGCATTGTCGTTATGGAGGTTTTTAACGATTCTGGTTGAGTATTTTTCTTTCTGCTAATTGCTCTTAGCTTTGAGTCATGGCTGGGTTAAAATTATTTTTGCGGAAAATTGGGATTCTACATGGTTGTTGCCATGCTGCTGCACTGATTATTACACAAACATGTTAAAGATGTGTGTTCTCTTTGAAGTTTTTGGAGTTTGAAATCTTTTTTTTTTTGTTTTTCTGTTGTTTCGGTTTAGTTTAGGTTTGTTTTTCCATGGTGATGGAGAGATAGATGATGATGGCGTTGTTTCGCAAGATTAGTTTTGATGGGGTACAAGAGTTCATGTTGTTGATGATGACGTTGTTTGCATATTATAAGTTTTTTGTTGAGGTTCTTGTTTAAGTCGACTTGACAACCTGGAAAATTACGTGACATTAAAGTTTTTTTTTATATTATGAATTGCTTTTTGATTTGTTTTTTGGAGTGTGTGACAGGATGGGAGAGAAGCGGATTAGAATGTTTTTTCAGAAGACTTTTCAGACTTTTGGGTGGTTAGATAGATTTTGTTTACGGAGACGGGGAAAGATGCATTTGGAGACGGGTCAATAATAGTCTGTTATTTTGAGTGGAAGAAATTTTATGAATATTTGTTTTGAAATTGCTTTTTTCTGGAAAAAATATGAATAAATTGTAACGATCTTGAGTACGTAATTGACAAACAAGCAGACTACTGTGTTTTTAATTGCATAACTGTAGAGCGTCTGGTTTTTTTTATGAAAATCTTCACTCTTCTACACTTTTATGAGTTTAAAAATATGTAAGAACAAATATTCTGTTGTGTAGAAAATTGTCGGTACAAATTGACTGTTTCTGTTAAAAGAGCTTACTGCACAATAATCCCATTCACGTGCGTTTTATTTTCTGACGCTGGGGAAATGACGTTTTAAATGGACGCTTATTTTCTGTCAGTCAGTTAAAATATATTAGAGACAGAGACAAATGGATAATTTTTTGTAGATGTTCGTGTATGAATGGAGAGTATTTATATAACCTATTCTACCACCACCCAGAGCTATGCATATAAAGAGTTGTGATAATAATGTGATGTTTAGTTGAAAGACAGGGCACTCTAATAAGTTTGAAGAAAAGAGAGATAAAGATTATTACACACTACACAGTAGTCGATTCTGTTTTCTGTTCTTGCTTGGTTTGTTGGCAGGTGCAGCAGTTCATATTTTGTTGAGAGAAGCTTTTTTCTTTTTGAATTTTTTAGTGATAATTCGTTTGACATTATCTGTAGATCGACTGACTAGTAGAGGGTTTTTATGCGTAATATTTTAAAGAGGAGCTGTGTTCTTTGACGGGAAATTGCATTCCGAGTCGAGAAAATCAATGTAACAGCTTATGTGAAATAATCATTGATTCTCTTTCAAACAGACTACCCAACTCATCGACATGTTAACTAGCAAAATTCAATTGGTTTCTTTTCATATAACTCATTGAAAACTAACTCATCGACAAAATAAATTTCAAAATTTCCCGTACACAATAATAATTCTGCAAATAAATTTGAATTATTGTACAAAGTTATGCTACAATTTCCAATTTATGCATGTGTTTGGAAAAGAGATCAGCATCAACATTCAATGAAAAAAACGTCAAATTAAACATCTTTTTTTTTGGTTTACGACGTGGCCTGAAAATCTAGAAAAAAACGGCATTCTGACGGTATGTTTTTATAAATCATTTTCAGGTTCGTATTAAAAAAATATAGCTTGTGCATATTCGTTTTCGAGTAAGGAACGTGGAAAAAGTAAAAACTCTCGGGAGTATGAGATGCGTCTTGGCGCTTGGTTGTTGGATAATAACCGATGTTTGTTGGATGTGAAATTTGAGATGTATGCTCGGATATGATGATCATGTTATGTTTTTTGTATATAAGGCTTCTCGTTGTCTATGTACACATTTCATAGTTTGCTAAATCTTCAACGTGCCACTAAATTACTCTTCTTCTTCTTCGTCGCTTCAGGAATGAGAAAAAAAGGGGGAAGGGGAAAAAAATCTGTCCACCTCCGAGATATAATATACGCGCATTGCCTATCTATCTCATTCCTCTGAAAAAATTTTTCAACTAAATAGGCTTGTTGTTTCGTTTTTCTTTTTGGGTCGTGCGATGATCGTGTGTGGGATGTTTGTTTCGAGAAGGGATTTTTTTTTAATCTTCAAAGTTTTTCCAGATTGTGATTTCCTTTTGGAATGGGTTAAATTATTATTAGAAATTGATAAAGGAAAATGGATACACTTTTCAATGAACACGTGATTAAAATTGTCTCGATCCTGTGTAATTCAGATGGATTGACTTGTGAGACGGAGAGTTCGTGACATCCATTTTTTTGATTTTATCACACAAGTGAGCGGACTACTTGTTTGTGAGCGTATTTTCTTGAAACAGAGTTGAATGTTAGTTTTTAGCGTTTTATGATGAGTTCTCTTGATCGAAATACACACTTTTTTTATTTCTTGGAATTGGTGTTGGTTGCAGATATGTGTGTCTGCGTGAACTTATTTTCTCTCTCTCTCGTTTTACACCCACACAGCTCAGTGTTGCTGCTCATAAAGTTGTTTTCTGGTGTGTGATGTCATGTATGCTACTAAAAAAGATGGCCTATTTACGATTTGAATTCTGGGAGCGAATACAAGACGATTTACATAATCAGGAGCAGGTTCAGGAATATTTTGTGTGCGTAAATGTAAATGCGTATATGTGTGCGATGTGTGATTTTTTTTGTAGATAACGATCAGTTAAAATCGAACAATACCGTTAACCTGTCAAGTGATTTTTATAGATTGGGTGAGGGATAGGATACTAACTACCACACCCATTTTTTGGTAAATTGATATGCCTGTGGTTTTTTGTGAATTTTTGCTAACAAAATAGTTTTTAACTTGAACTTGAACTATTAGTTATATAGGCGTATTGAATTACAGTGTTATTGAAACGTATCAATCTGTATATCTGCATACTACCTGATGATGATGATGAGCCGGTGTATTTGAGCCTTTTGATTTTTTTGACAACATATAATAATCAAGTATATTTATGCTGCTATTATTATGAAGCTGTTACTTGTCAAAAAGATTTGCTACCAAAAAATGGACAAAAAGTGCGTAAAAAATGGGTACACACAAACACAAAATGTATGGAAAAATTATGTATGCGTGATATCTTTGTTTGATGTGTAATGTTATTGGGGATAGATAGATAGATCAACAAGTTTTGCTGGCGCACTTGCTTTTTTTACTTTTTTGTGGTTAGTTGAAAGAAGGAGCAAATGTGTGCAGAGAGTGCATACGCGTGTATATATTGAATAGCATGCTAGGAGGGAGTAATACGGAATTCCTCGAATTTATGATAAAAATTTGGTTGGCATGTTGAAAATATGTGTATTAATTAAGATGCTCTTTGTCTTCGGGATGGGAATTTTTACACATTATTAATATAGATTTTTATGATTGATCGATTTGCTATATTGCTATGGTGATTAGGTATTGGGAATAAATTGCTTAGGTAGTTGTTTTTGGGGTGAAGTGAGAATGTAATGTTTGTAGGTATGTAAAAATTGCTTCTACTTACCTATTTTAATCCACAATTTATTAAGGTTTATACACTACTCACGTAAACTGAGAACACACGAATCACGATATCTTGTATTTATCTTTTAATTCGCACGTATGCGTGTATTTGTAAAAATACACTAGAAATTACATAAATTTTCTATAAAATTGTCTACAAGAATAACACAATCTAAATATCTACCTTATCTTAACGTTATATAACAAACTACACCGATTATTTTTTATAAAAACGACAACTTTTATATATACTCTCGTGTACACGATCTTTTAATAAACCGGCTTCAGTGAGGAGGTGGGTACGAGAGAAAAAAAACCGGATTCTTTTTATTTTTGGAGATTTTTTTTTCTACACTTTTTTTTTCGTCTGCTTTGTTCTGTCAAGGTTTGGTTTAGAAAATAGGATTCACTTTTTTTATTAGAATTCCAGAACGCTTACGTGCGTAAACAATCTTTTAATTGTGATCATCATTTCCATAGTGACGATTGTTGTGTACGTGCACACGAGGGAGAAAATCGGTGGTGCTCACGCGATAGATATAGAATAGATTTAATTATTTTTTTGTAGATAGGAATTGGATTGGATTGTTTGAGAACCCTTTACTTGGTAACAATAAATGACGAAAATAATGTCGGCCTCTATCAAACGGAATAGCTTCTATGGTAACTACTTATTAATTTAGTTTATTGTTGAGAAGAGAAGTTGTTGTAGCTCAACGAGAATTTGGTTAAGGTACTACAACTGCTCGCGTTATAGAATGATGCAAAATATTGTTTTGATTGACACTAATAATAATCTGCTTTGATCACGAAGAACAACGAAATGACAGCACGTATGTTAAATTGCTTTCGGGTGATTTTGATTTATTTATTGATTTCTGGCTGCTTGTTAAATGAACAGATTTTAATTGGGTGAACTGACTTTCACTTTTTTTCCTGTAGGTTGTTTAAATGTGTGTAAATGTGTATTCGATTAGGGATAGTTGAATAGTTAGTTAGATAAGCAGAATTGATAACAATTCCTTGAAAGAAGAATGATAAGTAGAATTGGGGAGAAGTGAACAATTGTAACGTAGTAAGCGACACAGCGTCAGAGCTGCGTGTAGGTTGGTTGTTTCGTGGAAAGGCTCCAGAAGCGAACTGCGGGAGTTGGTGGATTCGCGTATTATTTTTTTCGCGGAGATGATGAGTTTTTGCTACTGCATGCAGCCTGCCTACACGTATAATACGTAACGCTTGTATAATGATCATGTCTTCTTGGCTTATGGCAGTAGTAGCAGCATAGGTTGTTGTTTGTTGAGTCGCATTATCGTTAAACAGTAGTGGAAGTAGATGGTGGTAGCGGAATAAAGTCCTTCTTTTTTTAACGAAAATATTGTGCTTTGTCTTCTTTTTTTTCTGGGGACTATGAATAATATTTTTTGGGGATATGAATATTATGAATGCTTTTTGTCATCAGTACGACTATTATGGAGGAATTGAGAGTGATGGAGGGAGACAGACGGAGAGAGAGAGAGAGAAAAAGGAAATTGAGTGATTTCGTGTGTTTCTCGCTTGTATAGTTTTTCTTTTATTCGGAGTGTGTTTTTTGTGAGTGTTTATTGGAGGGGATATAACGTGATCGTGTTATGCGATTATAATAGTGAGGGGACGATGTGTTTAATGTGGGAGGGGGATAGATATGTATAGATGTCATTTGTTATGGAATAGGTGTACGTATGTCTGTATGAAATTTTTTTACAATATTTTTAGCTAATTTTTTTCAATTGGCTGAGTTTTCTGCTAATTTTGTAATATTAAGTACTAAAATAAATTTACCCCTCCCGCTACTTCCTCCAGCCATTATAAAATATCCTAAATACTGCTTGCATAAAAAACACAATAGAATTCTATTCTACGCGATCGCGTTATGTCGCTACAAAATAAGTTATACTCCAAAATCCATTATAATGAACTAACAGGTAATCGTGTTTTTCTTTTCCGTTTCGATAAGTTTTGATCTCCTAAACAGCAGCAGCAGTTGGAAATATTTTGGAGAGAAAAACCGATTATAAATTATGATATTACGTGTAGGTGTGCATTCTATTTCTGAAGAAAGTAAGTAGCAGAGACAAGTAGACTGGAAGGAATTACTCTGAGAGAGATATGAGTTAGTTTTACATAATTTAATTGATTTTACATGTTTATTATGAGTTTGTTATTACTGATACAGATACATATATTTAAATTAAATACAAATAAATTCTCCATTTTTTCCACACAAAATATTCATCTCGTGGGCGGAATGATTTTTTTGGATTAGTTTAGTTGCTTGATGTTTGTGGGTATTTGTTGTCAATATAAAAAGTAATGAACAATTTACCTCATTGTCCCCACCAGCTCCGTCGTCAAACCGAGCACCTCCGATAGCGTCGATTTCGTCAAAGAAGATGAGACACGCTTTCTTGCTACGGGCCATTTCGAACAGCTCGCGGACCATACGGGCGCCCTACGCATAAACATATGCATTTTAGATCATGTATTTTGACTTAAAGTTAATACAATTAGTTTTAGAAAGCACTGCCAACGCCAACTCACCTCCCCGACATATTTCTGAACAAGTTCCGACCCAATGACACGAATAAAGCAAGCATCAGTCCTGTTTGCAACAGCCCTAGCGCACAGCGTCTTTCCAGTTCCTGGAGGTCCGAAAAGGAGTACTCCCTTTGGGGGCTCGATACCCAGATTCACAAAGCGTTCCGGCTACAAAAACAATTTGAAGTTGTGATTATCTTATCCTATCCACACATACACACAAACAAATTAATAACAGGTTAGGTTCCCTCACATGAAGAAGCGGCGTCTCAACAACTTCCCTAAGCTTATCGATCTGTTCCTTACACCCACCAACATCAGCATAAGTAACATCCGGTTTCTCCTCAACCTGCATCATCGTAACAGAAGGATCGATTTTAGGTGGAAGAGGTATGTGTATCTGGTACTTGTTCCTGTCCACACCAACACGCATCCCCTCCTCGATGTCTGTTGGGGCCACAGAGTCAGCCAGGTCTACCACAAACTTGGCGAATTGCTTCACGTTTATTACGTACTTTGGGTCTTCGTTCTGGGCCTGGGGGTCGTCTGTCGATGTTCGGATTATCTTTGTACACCGGGCGACCTGGGATTAATTTGGATAAATATATTTGTGATTTGGTCAGTAAATTAATTAAATTAACTAGCATGAAAGTTAGTAAGGGACAAGTAATTGTTGTATAGTGTTCAAACCTGCAGCGGCTGTTCATTCTGAAGCGTCTGCTTATCAGCAGCAAGATCCCAAAGTGAAGGTGGCGCCAGTCCAGTGTCAGACTCCTTGATACCACTCAGCTCATTGACCCGCTTAATTATCGCCTGGATATCATCCTCGACCTGCTTGATCTGCTTCGAGTACGGTCCTTGGCCGTACGTTTTCAGTAGCGCAATGTCTCCTTCATCGAGAGCTGCAGGAGAGATTAATAATTTAATTATTATAATTATAATTATTCTTATCACGCTTATTATTACAAAAACAATTAACTATCTTATCCACTTACTCCTAATCTCCTTCTCCTCTTCTTCCGTGTCATCCGCCCCCTTCTTCACCTTCCTCATGTCATCTCCGAGGTAGTCTGGCATCCTTCCTACTTTACTTTTTTAATGATCACCAAAATTACACCAAATTATTTAATTAACACTTTGTGTTCATCTAAAAATCCAAACAAAACAACATCAATCAAAACAATTAGCTTCATCTCCCACCTCACACAAACAAAAACAATTTAATTTCCATCCTCCATTAATTTAACATTTACCCACTCACACAACAATTAAAAATTTCAAAAAG